>CADEHL010001428.1:62500-114426 GCA_902827135.1 Harpagifer antarcticus
TAAGAAACTCACAGCCACAACATTTTAGAGAGACATTTGAGGTTAAGGACACTTCCACATGTGAGTGCATTGTGTGGGGATTGGGACATTAACTACATTTCCCTTTAATGCGTCAATTGCATGCAGGGCTTTTACTTCACACACGCACACACACACACACACACACACACAAACACACACGCCTTTAGCAGCTGATTGGAGGAGATGTGCTCCTGGCTCTCTCTTATTGTTTCCGTCCCTCAGTGTTACTCAGAGCAATCAACAGGAAGTGAGGGGGGAGTGATGTGAAAATGATTGTTTCGGAAAACAAATCAAAACGATATTTTTTGATGCATTTTGACCTTTTTTTTTTTCTAACCCAAATGACAGATAAGGTCCGTGGAAATGAGCTCTCTGTGAAACTCTGTGAAGGTTTACAGAAACTCTATTTCCAGTGTTGACTATATTGATCCCAATGTGCGGACAATTTAAGGTAAACCCTAACAGAGGTGTCACACATAATAACCTAATAAAAGTAAATGTAACAACTACTACAGTGCAACAAAACAGGAAGATTAAATGTGGTCTCTTAAACATAAGATATCTAGCATCTAAAGCAATATTGGTAAATGATTTAATATCAGATTATAATATTGATATATGCTGTCTCACTGAAACTTGGTTGAGACATGAAGAATATGTCAGCATAAATGAGACCACTCCACCCAGCCATATCAATACTCATATTGCCCGAGGCACAGGCCGAGGAGGTGGAGTTGCAGCAATCTTTGACTCAAGTTTACTTATCAATACTAAACCAAAATTAAATTATACCTCCATTGAAAGTCTCGTTTTTAGTCTTACGCATCCGACCTGGAAAACTTTGCAGCCAATCTTATTTGTTACAGTGTACCGTGCACCAGGTCCTTATTCAGAATTCTTATCAGAATTCTCTGAGTTTTTATCAACTTTGGTTCTTAAAACAGATAAAGTAATTATCGTAGGTGACTTTAATATTCATGTTGACGATGATAAAAATAGCCTTACTGTTGCATTTAACTCTATATTAGATTCTGTTGGTTTTCGTCAGAGTGTAAATAAACCAACCCACTGCTATAATCACACTCTCGAACCTTGTTCTGACTTATGGTATTGAAATTGAGCAACTATTAGTCTAACCGCATAATCCTGCTTTATCCGACCATTTCTTAGTAACTTTTGAAGTACTGTTACTGGACTACAAAGCATTAGTCAAAAGCTCCTGCAGCAGAAACCTATCTGTTAGTGCTATAGCCAAATTTAAGGAAGAGATTCCACCAATACTTAACTCGATAGCATGTCTGCATGTAGGGGGGAAACTTATACAAAATGTCCACCACCCCAAATTGATCATGTTGTTGATAGTGCTACAGACCCACCAGTTGAGAACCACTGGTCTAAATGGAGCTTGGTTAAGGCAAGGCAAGGCAAGGCAAGTTTATTTATAGAGCACTTTTCAACACAAGGCAATTCAAAGTGCTTTACAACAAATGAAAGACATTAAGAAAATGGCATTTAAAATCAGTCATTAAAAGAAAAGCTAATAAAATAAACATTAAAAGAAGAAATACATGGATAAACACTAAAAGAAAAAATACATGGATAAAAGTTACAGTGCAGTCTAAGATATGAATAGTTCAATTAAAAGCAGCGACAAAAAGAAAAGTCTTTAGTCTGGATTTAAAAGTAGTCAGAGTTGCAGCGGACCTGCAGGTTTCTGGGAGTTGGTTCCAGATGGAGCATAATAACTGAACGCTGCTTCTCCATGTTTAGTTCTGACTCTGGGGACAGAAAGCTGACCAGTCCCTGAAGACCTGAGAGATCTGGATGGTTCATCATTTAGCAGGAGGTCAGAAATGTATTTTGGACCTAAACCATTCAAAGCTTTATAAACCAGCAGCAGTATTTAGAAATCTATTCTTTGACACACAGGAAGCCAGTGTAAAGACTTCAGAACAGGAGTGATGTGATCCACTTTCTTAGTGTTAGTGAGGACTCGAGCAGCGGCGTTCTGAATCAGCTGCAGCTTCCGAATAGACTTTTTAGTGAGACCTGTGAAGACACCATTGCAGTAGTCCAGTCTACTGAAGATAAAAGCATGGACAAGTTTTTCCAAATCCTGCTGTGACATTAGTCTTTTAATCCTAGATATGTTCTTTAGGTGATAGTAGGCTGATTTAGTAACTGTTTTAATGTGGCTGTTGAAACTCAGGGCAGAGTCCATGACTACACCTAGATTTCTGGCTTTATCTGTTGTTTTGAACATTGCAGACTGAAGCTCAGCGCTAACTTTTATACGTTCTGCCTTGGCTCCAAAAACCATTACCTCAGTTTTATCTTTGTTTAATTGGAGAAAGTTCTGACACATCCAGTCATTGATTTGTTCAATGCACTTACTCAGTGTTTGAATTGGAGCATAGTCTCCTGTTGAAACTGTTACGTAAATGTGTGTGTCATCTGCATAGCTATGGTAACTTATTTTGTTGTTTTTCATTATCTGAGCCAGTGGTAGCATGTAAATGGTTAAGCTAACGTTATATATGCTCCGACCGTCCACACTCACAACAACGGCCTATACAGACATAAATAAAGCAGCGACTGTATTCGCCATGACACAGGCAGTCTGTGGTTTGAACTTGTTTAACTTCTGTCTAGTTTCTGAACAGATATGAGGAGCTGTGAGCTCTGAGTGCTAACAGCTAACGGCTGTGTTGTTTTTCTGGGGTTCTCATTGAAGATGATGTCACGGCTCCGCCTACACTGCGTTACTATAGTAACTACCCCAGTTCCTAAACTGTAATGGAAGCGCAGCATTAAAGTGAGCCGGGCCTAATAAGGCGAGGCCGAGCGAGGCCTGCAGTGGAAACGCGCCATAATAGCCTCAGACAAGGGACTTGTCTCTATTCTTGTTTTGCTCGATCTCAGTGCTGCATTTGATACTATCGACCATGATATCCTATTGCAAAGACTAGAGCACTTAGTTGGCATAAAGGGAACTGCCTGAGGCTGGTTTAGGTCCTATCTATCTGAACGCTCTCAGTTTGTACGTGTTAACGATGAATCCTCCACGCAAACCAAAGTTAGCCATGGAGTGCCACAGGGTTCAGTGCTTGGACCTATTTTGTTCACATTATATATGCTTCCGTTAGGCAATATTATAAGGAATCATTCTGTAAACTTTCATTGTTATGCGGATGATACTCAACTATATTTATCAATCAAGCCTGATGAAATTAATCATCTAAATAAAATTCAAGACTGCCTCAAGGACTTAAAAACGTGGATGACCTTAAACTTTTTGATGTTAAACACGACCAAAACTGAAATTATTGTACTTGGCCCGAAGAATCTACGAAACAAATTATCTAAAGATATACTAACTATGGATGGCATTAATTTGGCCTCCAGTGAGACTGTAAGGAATCTTGGTGTTATATTTGATCAGGATTTATCCTTTAACGCCCACATAAAATCAATTTCAAGGACCGCCTACTTCCATCTACGTAACATTGCAAATTTCAGGCATATCTTGCCTCAAAACGATGCAGAGAAACTAGTCCATGCATTTGTTACTTCAAGGCTGGATTATTGTAACTCTTTATTATCAGGGTGTACCAATAAGTCAGTTAAGTGGCTTCAGCTGATTCAAAATGCTGCAGCTCGTGTACTAACCAGAGTTAGGAAAAGGGACCACATTACTCCTGTTCTGGCTGCCTTACACTGGCTCCCTATAGAATACAGGATAGCATTTCAAATTCTTCTTCTCGCCTACAAAGCCCTTAATCGGCAGGCGCCATCTTACCTTAAAGAACTCATTATACCCTACTGTCCTACTAGGGCATTGCGTTCCAAGAATGCAGGGTTGTTGGTTGTTCCTAGAGTCTCTAAAAGTACAATGGGAGCCAGAGCCGTTTCTTATCAAGCTCCACATTTGTGGAATCAGCTTCCAGTTTGTGTTCGGGCGGCAGACACCCTATCCGTTTTTTGATAAAGCTTATAGTTAGGGCTGATTAGATTCAGCCCCTAGTTTTGCTGATATAGGCTTAGTTTGTCGGGGGACATCTTCCTTCTTCCTTCTCTCTGTCTATACCTGTGTACTCCCATGTTCCGATTAACCCAGCTTCCCCACATGTCTTTCTTTTTGGTGTCTATATACGCTGGGATCCGGAGTCATGGATGATCCTGCGGTCCTGTGTCCTGCATCGCGAGCCCTGGATCTTGAGTCGTGGCTGTGGTCCTGGATCATAGGTCCTGGATGGATATCCTCGTGGATTCATCTTCCTATTATACACAAATGCATTTCCAAACATTTGGACTACCTATGTTGTAAATGTATTATCTTTTCAATTTACACACGGCATCTATTGCACGTCTGTCCGTCCTGGGAGAGGGATCCCTCCTCTGTTGCTCTCCCTGAGGTTTCTCCCATGTTCCCTTTAAACTGTGGGGTTTCTCTGGAAGTGTTTCCTTGTACGATGTGAGGGTCTGAGGACAGAGGGTCTAAGGACAGAGGGTGTCGTATTGTCATACTGATATTCTGTACACACTGTGAAGTCCACTGAGACAAATGTAACATTTGTGATATTGGGCTATATAAATAAACATTGATTGATTGATTGATTAAAGATGTACATATCTGCAGTAGGAGACAAATAATACAAATGAACGTAAACAAATTGATAATGAAAGACATTTATCTCTTGAATATATCTATTGAATCCACCATACGAATATACAAATATACATAATTTAGGGTATATATAAGTATATATCGAGTAATATTAAGCACGATTAAAATGAGAGAAAGTTCAATCGTAAAAACAGCAGCTGCAGATAGTGACATTTTATGATATACAATCATTGTTTTATTAGTTTAAAATATAAATGTCTGGGTGGAGGTGAGACTAGAGGGAGAGAGAGAGGGAGTTAACGAGGTGGTGTTGTGCTAATTGCATTTAAGTGTGTGTATTCCCCCGGGTGTGTAACGGGATATGCTCGTAATGTAAGCAATGCATATGTGTGTGTCGGGGGGGTAATATTTACATATGTTTTTAACAGCTGAAAAAACACATGCAAAATAACCCAGAAGGTAAATTATTGAACACATGCATACGTTTCTTTATCAATTAGACTATTCAAATGGCCGAGGTCACATTTCCATTACTTACTACCTATTAATGTGTACTTCTACTCTACTACTTTTAAAAGGGAAATAATGTCATTTTACTCCACAACATTTATTAAACAGCTTAAGTACGATTTAGCATGGAGGACTTTAACTTACAAGCGGCCGAGATGGGTTTTCTCCGCAGGGTGGCTGGCGTCTCCCTTAGGGATAAGGTGAGAAGTTCGGTCATCCGGGAGGGACTCGGAGTTGAGCCGCTCCTCCTTCGCGTCGAAAGGAGCCAGTTGAGGTGGTTCGGGCACCTAGTTAGGCTGCCACCTGGGCGCCTCCCTAGGGAGGTGTTCCAGGCACGTCTAGCTGGGAAGAGACCAAGGGGTAGACCTAGGACCAGGTGGAGGGATTATATTTCTTCGCTGGCCTGGGAGCGCCTTGGGATCCCCCGGTCAGAGCTGGTTGATGTGGGGAAAGGAACGTTTGGGGCTCTCTGCTGGAACTGCTACCCCCGAGACCCGACCACGGATAAGTGGGAGAAGATGGATGGATGGACTCTAACTTGTAATGAAGTATTTGGACAATAACATTTTGGTGCTTTTACTGGAGTAAAGTGTCTAAATACTTACTCCATCACTTCCATACGCGCTCGTTGAACTAAAACCACTTTTAAGGCTTCAAGTAGCCACAAATATCTCTCTAATTTCTTTATGTATGATGATGTATGATGATGTATTTCTCTTTGCAGTTTGTTTGTTCGTCTGTTGTCTGTTTGTTTGTTGTCATGCTCTCTGAGAGGGTTTCGTGCAGCGAGTATTTATAGATCAGCTGTCTGAAGTAATGAGGCGCCGCAGATGAGACTCATCCAAAAACCATTCTGCTCTAAAGCCCTATTAACTTTCACACACACACACACACATACCTACACACACACACACACACGCACGCACGCACACACATACACGTTATGATACACTTTTTATATCACGGCTCATTAAAGTTGGACATTCAAACACTTTGAAGATTAACGGAGCCTGAGGTCGTTAAAAGTGACACGGAGGTCATTTTATCTTGGTGTATAGTCACGTGTTGCATTCAGCCTCCAGTGGTGTGAGCACAGGGACAGAGCAGCCTTCAATGGTTTGAATGGGTATTGTTTGTTTGATGCCATTTGAAAGCTAAAACTGATAGAAATGTCCCATATAAACAGCTGATGATGCAGGTGGAAGGTTTGTGTGTGCTGCTGTTAAAATATGAATCTAAGATATTTTACTTTCTAAATTCAGCAGTCTGGAGAGGTTCTGTCTACACTGTCAGGTTTAAAACCATAAATCTTCATGAGACAAAAGTGGGAGAAGGGCTGATAAGTTTGGACATATGGAGTATTATAAGTGTACTTACTAGCTCTGTGAACACAGAAATGTTGAGGACCCCAAATGTTACGTTAGAAATGTAAAAACGACCTCTTTTATGGACAATTATTTAAAAAAGATAAGTTATAAGTCCAATAAAAACGATACAACATCCTCTAAAACATCAACATTTGCCCACTGGGACTACAAAGATGGCCACCTTAAGGCTCCCACTGCCATTTTGGATCTTAAGAATATCAGAAATGTATTCAGCAAACTCAATAACCCCCCAAAACTCAAAATCGTGCAAGCCATTTTCTCAACTATTGCCGACAATGCTATTAAATGCTAAGTAACGCAACTTATGCTAACTGTGCAAATTGCCCATGCAGGTTAGCATCTGGCAGTTTCTATGTGCTGGGGACCCTACTCTACATTTCTAACATCAAACCTTGGGGTACTCAACATGTATGGGTTTACAATAGGACTCTGTGATCTAAAGTAAGGTGACCAGATTTTCAAAATTAAAACCGGGGACATTTTGAGTTTTGCGGTCAATATATCATTAACATATCCAATTTTCTTCACAAAGAGAAAAGGGGGACAATTCTGGTTCAATGTAATTCGAACATTTGAACTGTTGGATACAAACAGAAGGACGATAGCTCATATATGAGACTTCAGGTCTTTTATTTTTAAACTGTACATCAGATTGTCCAGATTCTCTCTGAGAGACTAGATGGGGTGTCCTGCTATCATCCTGAAGTGAAATAAGTCTTTGATAATTTGACATTTTTATTTATTCTTGTATAAAAACAGAAGGACGATAGCCCATATGAGATTTCAAAAGTATTTTATTTTGAAATTCTACATCAGATTGTCCTGATTTTCTCTGATTGACTAGATGGGTCTCCTGCTATCACCCAGAAGTGAAATAAGTCTTTGATTGACTTCGAATAACTCTTTGATTATGGACGGTTTCCATTCAATAATAATCTAAATATAGATGGGCAATAGATCTAACTTGAGATTTTAAAGAGCATACATTTTAAATTGTGCTTCAGAAAGTACTGTTATTTTAGGAGTGTTGTGAGATGGTGTCAACATCAATTGAAATTAGTCACCCAGTGGAAATGTCAGATATGTCTTCATAACTGTATCCTTACATTTTACATTCACTCAGTTATAATGTGGTGGTTATACGTAGTTTGTGTTAAATTATTATTGGTCACATTATATCGTACATATTTCTTAATTTAAACTCCAGTATATATGAATATGTTTGGTGTGTTTTTTATTGACCGAGTAAACGCTTTTATTTTGAAGGCAGGTTTTACAGGCCTCTACCGTAATGCATAGGATATTCGCGCACCGCAATACAACGTGCAGGCTGGCTTGACTGTGTTTTCCGAAGTGGGGGCTGGCGTGACCACAGTCTGTTTACCCAGTGTTTCCTGACATGAAACGTTTTATTTCACCTTGCTATGTGTTTTTAACGTATATTAAAAAACGGGGACAGTTTCAACCGGGGACAGTTTCAACCGGGGACAGGCCAATACAAACGGGGACTGTCCGCGGAAAACGGGGACATCTGGTCACCCTAATCTAAAGGGCCCACCAACGAACACAAAAAATGGAAATCTTGAATTGCTTCTAGCGCCAATCACAACAGAGTAAAATCTACCTCTACTATGGATAATTATTTCAAATAGATAAACTATCTGTCCAATAAAATTGATCCAACATCCTCTAAAACTTCCAATTCTGCCCACTGGGACTACAAACATATGGTTAACTGCCATTTTGGATCTTAAATATATCAGAAATTGATTTAGCATCCTCAATAACCCCACAAAACTCCAATAGACGTTCAAATCATCCGAATGTTCTCAACTATTGGCTACAATGCTAATAAATGCCAATTAACGCAACTTATGATAATCGTGAAATTTGACCAACATATGCAGGTTAGCATCCAGCAGTTTCTATGTGCTGGAGACCCTACTCTACAGTTGTATCATTACACTTTGGGGTACTCAACATTTCCGGTTTTACAGCTTGACTCTGTTACCTCATTCACACCAACGGTGTTTCAGGGCCGGTTCGGAGCTGGAGCTTGAAAAGCACCGGGTTTTCCTCTTCACACTGCAGCGGAGCAGCCTCTTAGCTCCGGAATCCGGTTCGTTTCAAGCACCAACATTTTTCCGGCCAGAGCAAAAGCACCACAAACGTCACGCTTACGTCGAGGCGGGGGCAGAGACAGATCAACTCCTGAACAACAACAACAAGCCCGCGTTTTATCCAGTTTGTACACAACGATGGAGAAACTTAACAAGAGTTTCAGAGTTTCAGTGTTTCTGCCATAGACTGTATATATAAAGGTTTCTGCTCATGGTGAAGCGACGTGTCTGCGTGTTAAGGTGGAACCTGAGCATTCACGTTGATCACCTCTCATTATAACTCATTATAAAACTATAAAACTATAAATATTAAACTTTACTTCAGGTGTTCATTTGAGAACAGCTGTTGCATACCTGGGTGAAGGTTACAGTTCATTTAAATGAAAGATACAACGTTACTCCACACTCATGGTTCAGTCCACCTTAAGAAATAAGACCGACCTCAGAAGCAGTTGTGTTTTAAAAAAACCTTTATTGACACGAGTACACTTTTTTATAAGAATATAGTCTAAACCACATGACTCCGGAAAAGCTGCAGATCGAGCCATAAGAAATTAATGCAACTGATTTCATCCGCGCGGTTTGGCTTTATGAAGCAGGCACGCAAACGGTTACGTCATGACGCAAACGATGACGCAACGATGCATTACCAGTCGGACTCTGGGCGGTGTGAAAAGAGCCAGAGCTAAACCGAAGAACTGGTTCTGAACCTTAAAAGCTCTAGCACGGAGCTTGAACCGGAGTTGCGTTGGTGTGAATGAGGTATATGAGCTAAAGCAGGGGGTCAAACTCAATTTCATGGCGGGCCACATCAGCATCATCACTCAAAGGGCTGGTTGTAACTTTAAGACTATATACAAATACATATATAAATATATGATGTAAAATAATGTATTATATGACATCATTGCCTCTGCATTGGATTATTATCAGATAGGGTAATAAGTAATAATAAAGAATAAGTCTAGGCCAAATAAATTAAAGTCTCTTTAGTGCTCATGTCACAAAATGAGATGCATTGTGGAACATGTAGTTTATGGGCAACGTGCTTCTGTAAAGCGGCATGTAACCGTGTAATAAACGTATTATATTCTTTCAGAGCTCTTGCGGGCCACAGACAATGAAGTCAGGCCTTGAGTTTGAACCCCTGATCTAAAGGGTCCGCCAAACAACAAACAAAATGGAAATCTTGAATTGCTTGTAGCAACCGAGCACTCGCTGATAACGAAGAGACTGCAGCTCTCCTGAAGACACTGATGAGGTCAGGAAGGTCACAGGAAGTTTGCCTCATCAATCTTACCCCCCCCCCCCCTCTCAGTGACATCTCTAACTAGCTACCATCAGATATAAAGGAGGGGGATGTGTGTGTACAATCGAGAAATCACTGCAAATCTTCAGTGCAGGAGAGAAAGTGTTTCTAGAAGCACCAACATATCTGTTTTCCACCCGGTAACAGAGTCCTCTTCTGCACTTTAAGTATTCCTTTCTTAATAGGACAAAATGAACCCAACTAAATGTTCAGATGACATTTAATATCAATTACTCGTCAGTCCGTCTTCACAACTTCAATTATGACTAAATGAAGCTTCATTACATGCCAGGTCTTTGGCAGGAACATCGAGTCTAATTGACGGTTTGATTATAAACCCAACTTCAGTTTTATGAGTTCAATAAAAATCTGTTGTTTGGCAATTCCTCCCCGTGAGAGCAGACGTCTTCATTTAATCAAAGCTGTTTTGATAAGAACAAAAACAACAACTTTGGTATCAATTGCTCGTCAGTCTGTCTTCACAAATCACTTTTTAAATTGGCAAAACACTTCTTCTTCTAACCTTCTCAATTTAGTTTGAATACATGCCAGGTCTCTGCTCATAAAACTGAAGTTGGGTTTATAATTAAAACATCAATTAAACAAGAAGTTCCTGTCAACGCTAGAGTTCATTAGAAGGTAGGAGGAGTTTCTAATGTAGTTTGATCATTCTTGTGTGTGAGCAGGGCTCTTTCTCTCAAACATCTTCTGCTTAGTTCCTCATGCTAAGCTACATTCTCCAACATCTACAGACTTCTTAAATACAAAACCAAACCTTTAAGACTTTGCTGAAGTGTTGTCTCTCATCTGCAGTGGCTTGCCAATTTGTCTTTGCAAAAATAAAACTAATTCTTCAACCACACATTTGGAATAAGACGTTGCTTTCTTGTCTCCACGGTAAACAGAAAAGTCTTGAGGAATTCATGTGAGTCAATTCCTCAAGGCAAGTTTATTTATATAGCACCGTTCAACACAAGGCAATTCAAGGTGCTTTACAAAAATGAAAGACATTCAGACAAAGGCATTTAAAAACAGCCATTAAAAGAAAAGATAATAAAGAAACACTAAAAGAAAAAATACATGAATAAAAAGTACATGAATTTGTAAACATGTCCAAACCATGACAGAAAGCTGACCAGTCCCTGAAGACCTGAGAGATCTGGATGGTTCATCATTTAGCAGGAGGTCAGACATGTACACTGAACAAAAATATAAACGCAACACTTTGTTTTTGCTCCCATTTCTCATGAGATGAACTCAAAGATCTAAAACATTTTCTATGGACACAAAATAACCATTTCTTTCAAATATTGTTCACAAATCTGAAAGAATCTGTGATGGTGAGCACTTCTCCTTTGCCGAGATAATCCATCCCACCTCACAGGTGTGGCATATCAAGATGCTGATTAGACAGCATGATTATTGCACAGGTGTGCCTTAGGCTGGCCAAAAAAAAAAGGCCACTCTAAAACGTGCATTTTTGCTTTATTGGGGGGGTCTGGGGGGGGTCCGAAAACCAGGCAGTATCTGGTGTGAGGGGTAGGGGTAGGGTTAGGGTTAGGGTAATGTTGTGAATCGAGTGGCCTGTGTTCGTCGTCCATAACATACGCCTGCCCATACCATAACCCCACCACCACCATGGGGCAACTCGATTCACAACATTACCCTAACCTACCCTACCCCTAACCACCACTACCCCTAACCCTAACAACCCCTAAACCCTAACCCTAACCCTAACCCACCCTACCCCTAACCCTACTAACCATAACCCTAACCCTAACCCCTAAAACCCCTAACCCTAACCTAACCCTACCCCTAACCCTAACACCCTAACCCCTAAACCCTACCCCTACACCCTCTACCCTAAACCCTAATCCCCTAACCCTAAAACCCTAACCCTAAACCCTACCCCTAACCATAACCTAACCCTACCCCTACACTAACCCTAACCCCCCTAACCCTAACCCTAACCCCTAACCCTACCCCTAACCCTAACCCCTAACCCTAACCCTAACCCTACCCCTACCCCTAACCCATAACCATAACCCTAACCCTAACCCTACCCCTACCCCTAACCCTAACCCTAACCCTACCCCTAACCCTACCCCTCACACCAGATACTGCCTGGTTTTCGGACCCCTCTTGCAAGAATAAATTAGTTACCTGATCATTAATTCTCAACCTGGTGTCGATGATATTCTTCTAACAGGAAGTTGTGTCTGCATTTAGTGCAGATCTTGAGTTTCACGGCTGAAAAAAGCTCCTCGTCGGTGCTGTTGCAGCTGTTCGTGTTACTACCCTACTTTCACTGTACAGCATAAATGACAAAGTGTGATATATTGTTACAGGTTTAAGCCACCTTGCATTATAGACAATCTTTGAAAAGGTGCAGACTTAAACTTACTATGAACACATCAATGTGTTGAAACGTGATGACTGACACGGGCCACACTGTGTACTTTTACTTCTGGCACTCCAAGTATATTTTGATGCTTGTACTTTTAATGGATTGAATAAAAAATACACGGTGAGATCGTCCACACTGCAGTAAAGCCTCTTTGACTTCTTCCACAGGGATTCGGGTGGAGTTGCTCCATCATGTCTGCTGTTAATAGCTCACAGATTCTGAAGGTGTGTTTGTGCTCTGATTTCCCTCGAGGAACCTGAAAATAATTCAGCTAATCCTGCAGCCACCGAGCGTCTCAACCCGTCTGAGCTGGAGTCTATATCTGTGTTATTGCCTGAGGGGGAAGAGCTATACAAGCACAACAACTGTGAAGCCTGTGTGGGGAAGTTACTGCAACAACTTTGAGAGGAAGGCTCAGATTTCCAGCTCAGGGATTTCCTTTTTTGTTGTATTTACAGACTGCGTTTAATCATGAGCTTGTTGCCGCTTCTTCTATGTTTTGTGAAGGTGAAAAGCTGCAGATTAGTGAGTATTGATGAGCGTCTCTGGAGACCGTCTGGTTTACAAGATGTCGACATGCTTTTTCTCCGTGTTTGTATGCAAACTGCAGACTTCCTTTTATGTGTCGCTCTTCTGGGAGACAATAAGTCTGTCAATGTTGTTTAGCTTCATCATGTTCTCCGCAGCCTGGTGGGGAAATTACCAGTCAGTGACTACAAATTGATTTATTCCTGCTCTTTGTAAGACTTTAAACAAAGTCTTTGTGCTGGAATATCTGATAAATTACCAGTTCAATTCTGCGTGTGTTTTGAAAACCTGCTCCCAAGTCAGCAGATGTGTTTATTAACCAGGAAGTGATCTATCCTACGCTGTGTGTCTTCCTGCTGACATCGTTGGATTTTGTTGTCAAGCGATATTGTGATAAATAGTGCAGCTTCCAAGCTATATTCTATCATGTTACGTCCAAATCCACAACCACCAAGCGCTTTTACTTTGCCTTGGAGGATTCAATCAATGAATCTTCAACTTAAAGCCATTGCTAAGCTTGCATAAACATAGATCTGAGATATGAATCCAGATGGACTGTCCACCTTTTCCCACTTCCTGTTCAATTCATTTGAGATATTTTCAGCAGTGAAACCGCTAATGAGAGCTGTGATGGAGGAAGTTTTTTCTGGTATAATTTACCTACATTTGATTGATTATGCTAACTTTTAGCTTAATTTAGGAAGGGTCCAGTCCTTTGTGTATTATGTGGCCCTCAGTGAAAACAGACACCCCTGATTTACAGCTAGGTGAAATGATGGTTTGCTGACAATAGCCCAACATCTTATGATACATTTATAACATATTTGTAATAACTTTTAACAATAGGAGCCACGAAAAAGAGCCAGAACGTATGAGCCGGTCGGACTGCAGACTGAAGCTCATGAGGACTTTAGAATAACTCACTGCCAAGCGTGTTATTAAGCTAGCAACATTAGCTATTTAGCTAGCGAACGTTAGCTAGCAAACATTAGTTATTTAGCTAGCAAACATTAGCTATTTAGCTAGCGAACGTTAGCTAGCAAACATTTGCTATTTAGCTAATGATTATTAGCTAGAAATCATTAGCTATTTAGCTAGCAATCATTAGCTATTTAGCTAGCAAATATTAGCTACTCAGCTGGCGAATGTGATTTATCTATTTATCTGTAAAATCAAGCAAGCTAACGTTCACTATCTAGTTACCTTGTTAGCTAACTTACCTTAGCATACCATTTAACAAGGTAGCTAACTAGCTATGTATCGTCAAATTGATCTCTAATGATTGTACTATTATTGTACACCCTATGGTCAGACTTGCAGTTTGGACCTGTGACTACGTTGAGAGTTATTGTAAAACATTGTTGACAAAATGCCCTTTTAGCCTGAGTTTATTATTTGTATTATTATTAATATTATTTGTTTACATCACTTTTACTTGTATTTGTTGAGCACTTCCGGTAACTGTCACATGGGTGTGGTTTGTGTATTTAGGTCACCTGTTGCATGCTGGGGGTTTGATGACAGAGGGTGAACTTGCGCTGACACTTTTTCTGTTGACCGTTTGGTCCTAAATAAATTATAGTTGTTTCATTTTGTTTATTAAACATCATACATTTCAACTTGAGCATATGGACTTTCTTCTTGAAAACGCTTCAAAGCCTAAAGCCAAGTTTAGCCTCTTGGCCACTCAATTTAATGGGATTTCAGCCGCCAAACTCAATTATAAGTCCTTTGGATAAAATAATCACATACAGGTAATCTAAATAGTTTATTGCCTGAAAAACTGTTCTAACTCAACAGCAATTAACTTAAGTTTATGTCGCAAGCAAAGGTCGATAAAGCTGGCGACGCTATCCAAGGGGAAATCAATTACGACATATAATAAGAAATGACAAGTCAATGTAGAATGGAGAATAAAAAGAAGGTGAATATTGTCTACAGAGAACCCCCCCCCCCCCCCCCCCCCCCCCCCCCCAGCTGCACAAAAGCAGCATGTAGAAGAAAAGAAGAGACAAATGTGTCGGGATGTGTGCTGTCACAGTGGAGTCGAGATGAATCGAACAAATGACTGAAGAAACAACCTGAGCAGATATCTCCTCACGCTGTTGCATAAGAACTGACAGAAGTGGTTGTGTGAGAGCGAGAGAAACGTTCAAACCTGGCCTGCTTTTCTGTGTCTGGAAACATCGGAATATCTTCTTTATGATTCTCCTTCAGCTGCGATGAGATCAGATTCACTTCGACGTGAAATAAGGTTTTTGGTGTCGAACCAGGTGAAGCTACAGATTTCAGGCTGAGCATGAACACACAGGAAGCACGTGATGTATTAACCCCTCCAATGTGAAAGCAGTCTTTCTGTGGAACAACACTGTTAAAAAGGATATTGGTTTTTAGTCAGATGGGCAAATGTTATCATGCCGAGTGAACCCACTGCCCATTACAGCTCATTAAGACGAGTTACAAAAACTTCAATTTGAAAGGTATTTGTAAACTCAGAATAATCCATTGCATTAAATTGATAACATGAGTCAGCCTCGGCATTGTATGTAACACCCATGCGCCCGCAATATGACGTCACATGCAGTGTCCCAAAACTGAATTTGAAATCCGAGTTGGCTGCCATCTTTCTTCCTCGCTCAGAGCCCGGACTGGAGTTATCAAGTAAGTACATTCAAATGTAATCTAGTTCATCAGCAGACAATGCGAATTAATCCTCTAACGTTAGTCTCTGTCTCAGACTGACTGTCGCCTCACCTTTTGATGCATATTTCATATTTAACGTTAGTTAGTTTTAGGAAAAATGTTAGCATGTTAGCGAGCTAGCTAGCTAGCAGTGGGTTGGAAATTAAGAGCTGCCCGAGTGAAATAGCGAGTATTTGAAGGAGGGTTGAGCCTAAAACTCGGCTGAAATGAGTATCCGGTACAGATAATGTACTTTTCACGAGTAAAAGTATTTTTTACGAGTAAAAAGTCGAAAGCGCAAACACACAATTTAGCACTTTTGTTTCTAGCCCGGTTGCCCCCGGACACGCGGGCTGACGCAGAATCTTGTAACAAACACCGTTCCAGGGCTTGTTAACATTTAACAACCTATTAATGTGTCATACCCACTTAACGGGGAGAAACTCCACTATAATAACCATTTTTACCGCAAATCACCCAAATGAACCCAAAGGTGAGTCCGCCTGGACCTGCTTTTTCTAAACCTCTCTAAAAAGGTCAAATTGTTGTAATAACAGTGTTTAAATGTCTGGATACATTAAAATCTGGATTGAAAAACCTTTTAGAGAAGAGTATTTGGACTTATTTGACTGTGTTGTCTGCTGATAACTCTTTTTTCTGTACAGGATAACTTCAGTGGAGGCTGTGCAGTTAGGAGCAATCCCCCTTCAATGAGGTGCAAGTGTTGTCCTTACTCCTCCCCGAGCCAACACACACTAATTGTCCATTACAAACTGAAGCACTGTCATCAGGCAATGAACTGTCCTCTTCCCTGTGTCTATGCAGACTGTGTGTGCTTCTTCAGGACCGAATCATCTCTGAAAAAACATCTAACTAGAGACCATAGTAAAGCACGTTCAACGCAGGAGACCTCAAGGTTAAATTGTGAACCGTGCAATTTCTCAGAGACTTGTAGTGATACACAGTAGTTTGCACATCTAGAAATACACATACACAATAAGGACACTGTGAAATGTCCCTTCAAAGACTGTAGTTTTCGGTCCAGCGTATACAGTACTTTTCGTGCAGTACTTTAGACAGCCATATGCCATACATTCACAGTAAATATGTATTCAGTATGATAGCTCTCTAACAGAAGTTAAATCCATTCCTCACTTATTCTGACAATGTACTTAACCCCAAATAAAAGAACCCAATAAAAAGAGTTGTTAAATAATAGTGAAGTCACGTTGTAATAACAATAACTCATCTCTCTCGGTTTTTCTTTTTGAGTTTTGCTAAAAGCCACTGCGTCAAGTGTCCATCTTGGGTTGCCGTCCGGAGTTGTCCAATATGGCGGACCATCTCGCACATGCCCAGCACCGATCGGGCAGGGGGACGGATCGGGTAGTGACCGCTACGGAGAGCTCCCAGTGCCACTTTGTTTGTCGAGTCGTGCTTTTGGGTTCATACTGGTTTGCCTAGCCGTGACAACTGGGTATTAAGCAACCAGTCCTGCCAACATTAATTACACTGTCATCTGAGTTTTTCAATTGAAATGTAATGTAATATTATATTTTAGCTGTACTACACTGAACAAAAATATAAACGCAACACTTTTGTTGTTGCTCCCATTTCTCATGAGATGAACTCAAAGATCTAAAACATTTTCTATAAACACAAAATAACCATTTCTCTCAAATATTGTTCACAAATCTGAAAGAATCTGTGATAGTGAGCACTTCTCCTTTGCCGAGATAATCCATGCCACCTCACAGGTGTGGCATATCAAGATGCTGATTAGACAGCATGGTTATTGCACAGGTGTGCCTTAGGCTGGCCACCATAAAAGGCCCCTCTGAAACGTGCATTTTTGCTTTATTGGAGGGGTCTGGGGGGGTCCGAAAACCAGGCAGTATCTGGTGTGAGGGGTAGGGTTAGGGTTAGGGTTAGGGTTAGGGTTAGGGTTAGGGTTAGGGTTAGGGTTAGGGTAATGTTGTGAATCGAGTGGCCTGTGTTCGTCGTCCATTACATACATCTGCCCATACCATAACCCCACCACCACCATGGGCCACTCGATTCACAACATTACCCTAACCCTACCCCTAACCCTAACCCTACCCCTCACACCAGATACTGCCTGGTTTCCGGACCCCCCCAGACCCCCCCAATAAAGCAAAACTGCACGTTTCGGAGTGGCCTTTTATTGTGGCCAGCCTAAGGCACACCTGTGCAATAACCATGCTGTCTAATCAGCATCTTGATATGCCACACCTGTGAGGTGGCATGGATTATCTCGGCAAAGGAGAAGTGCTCACTATCACACATTCTTTCAGATTTGTGAACAATATTTGAGAGAAATGGTTATTTTGTGTTTATAGAAAATGTTTTAGATCTTTGAGTTCATCTCATGAACAATGGGAGCAAAAACAAAAGTGTTGCGTTTATATTTTTGTTCAGTGTATATAATATGTTATTGACCTGTACTTCAATCTTGTTTTATAATTGTTTGTGTGATAGAGATTGTGCAATGTGTTTAGTGTGTATTGATTGTTGCGTACCTGCTTAAGGACTGCAGATGCAGCTCAAATCGGGTGTAATTCATCTGTTCTCATTCATGAGGTTATTTAGTTTGTATGCATGGTCCTTGCTTGAATAAACACATACATAATAGCGTTTGAATGCAAGATGTAGTGGGGTGAAAGTATAGTATGTAAAAATAGTACCTAAAATGCTTAATTTACTAAATTCCTTGAGTATATATACTTGGTAGAAACCCAGCACTGGATAAACTTGAATCTCATTATTGATCTCAACGTGTCTCACTGCTTCAGGCTGTAATCGGCCTTCATCTCTCAGATAATGGTGATGAAGATGATGGTGATGAAGATGATGGTGGTGCTGATGGTTTAGTGTCAGTCTCAAGTGATGGTTAGAGATGTTGGGATTTGTCTCGAGGCGTCAGCAGGAGTGCATTCTGGGTATTGAGCGTGTGGATAAAGACACAGTTTTCTCAGCAGAGGAGATAATTGACTTATTGACCATGAGACGGGCCCCTTTTAAAGGTTGTCATGGAGACGTTTCTGTCACGGAGAGGACGTGTGAAGGTCGTTCACTAACAAGGCTGGCGTATAATCATCACACACACACACACACACACACACACACACACACACACACACACACACACACAGGCGTGACAGAGCTGTGTGATGAATGAAGCATCTTATTGCACGTGATGGGATGATTACAGTCATGTTCTCGGAAGATTTAATTAACCTTGTGTTTATGCTTCCTGCGTCCTGCTTCCTGCTTCCTGCTTCCTGATTCCTGATTCCTGCTTCCACTTCCATTGTTCACTCACACATTCAATTAAGATCATTCAAACAGAACAAGTACCTCCTCAATAATGGTGACAGGAAGAGAAAAAAAGACTTTGTGTGATTTGAATATGATGTGTCTGGTAGTGATGTGCACATAGAATATTTTCAAACTGAAGGAAACTGGAGCGGGGTTGGTTCTAAATTCAGAACATTTGAGCCGAGAATAATTCAGGCTTGGTCCAGATGAGGCAAAACAGAACTTCCCGATACACAACATACAAAACTTTGACTAAAAGAAAGCCAGGACTTAAAGGTCTCCTATTATAATGTGTTTCATCAGTATATTATACGTCTCAGATATATCCAGAACCTGTCTCTGATTGGCTGAAACACCAAACAGATCATTGCAGAATTACCCATAATCCCCTCTGTTTCAGCCCTGTTTCCAAAGTGCTAATTCTCTGTCTGTTACTTTAGATGAAAATAAGGAGCCCCTCCCCACGCCCCTCTGAGAGACATTTGGTTACAAAGAACTCAATGGTGCTCTAGGAGGAGATTCAGGTGATCAGGGGGGGGGGGGGGGGGTTACCTTGGTTGCTGATTGGCTAATGGTTACACAAGACAACACATCGTTATGACATCACAAAGTGGCCAAAATCTGATCAGCTCATTTTCAGACAGGTTTTTATAGAAATGGATCAAAAAGAGAGAAAATCTTTGTTCCTGAAACTTTCAGAGTCTCTTTCCACAGAGGGGACACATGTTGATGTAGAAGAGACACGAAGAAGAGGGGACACATGTTGATGTAGAAGAGACATGGAGAAGAGGGGACACATGTTGATGTAGGAGAGACATGAGGAAGAGGGGACACATGTTGATGTAGAAGAGACATGGAGAAGAGGGGACACATGTTGATGTAGAAGAGACATGGAGAAGAGGGGACACATGTTGATGTAGGAGAGACATGAGGAAGAGGGGACACATGTTGATGTAGAAGAGACATGAAGAAGAGGGGACACATGTTGATGTAGAAGAGACATGAAGAAGAGGGGACACATGTTGATGTAGAAGAGACATGGAGAAGAGGGGACACATGTTGATGTAGAAGAGACATGAAGAAGAGGGGACACATGTTGATATAGAAGAGACATGAAGAAAAGGGGACACATGTTGATGTAGAAGAGACATGGAGAAGAGGATTTTGCATAATAGGTGACCTTTAAATAGAAGCAGAACTGATGAGGTGGTTTCAGGTGAAACTAATAGATGCAGAAGTAAAAAGCTAACGCTAAGCTATAAAGGAACTACAGCACGGTCACATGACTTCACGTCACCACCGCTAAGCTAAAGGAGGCTAATGTTGGGGTATAAAGGAACTACAGCACGGTCACATGACTTCACGTCTCCACCGCTAAGCTAAAGGTGGCTAATGTTGGGCTATAAAGGAACTACAGCACCGTCACATGACTTCACATCACCACCGCTAAGCTAAAGGAGGCTAATGTTGGACTATAAAGGAACTACAGCACGGTCACATGACTTCACTTCACCACCGCTAAGCTAAAGGAGGCTAATGTTGGGCTATAAAGGAACTACAGCACGGTCACATGACTTCACTTCACCACCGCTAAGCTAAAGGAGACTAATGTTGGGCTATAAAGGAACTACAGCACGGTCACATGACTTCACGTCACCTCCGCTAAGCTAAAGGAGGCTAATGTTGGGCTATAAAGGAACTACAGCACGGTCACATGACTTCACGTCACCTCCGCTAAGCTAAAGGAGGCTAATGTTGGGGTATAAAGGAACTACAGCACGGTCACATGACTTCACGTCTCCACCGCTAAGCTAAAGGTGGCTAATGTTGGGCTATAAAGGAACTACAGCACCGTCACATGACTTCACATCACCACCGCTAAGCTAAAGGAGGCTAATGTTGGACTATAAAGGAACTACAGCACGGTCACATGACTTCACTTCACCACCGCTAAGCTAAAGGAGGCTAATGTTGGGCTATAAAGGAACTACAGCACGGTCACATGACTTCACTTCACCACCGCTAAGCTAAAGGAGGCTAATGTTGGGGTATAAAGGAACTACAGCACGGTCACATGACTTCACGTCTCCACCGCTAAGCTAAAGGTGGCTAATGTTGGGCTATAAAGGAACTACAGCACCGTCACATGACTTCACATCACCACCGCTAAGCTAAAGGAGGCTAATGTTGGACTATAAAGGAACTACAGCACGGTCACATGACTTCACTTCACCACCGCTAAGCTAAAGGAGGCTAATGTTGGGCTATAAAGGAACTACAGCACGGTCACATGACTTCACTTCACCACCGCTAAGCTAAAGGAGACTAATGTTGGGCTATAAAGGAACTACAGCACGGTCACATGACTTCACGTCACCTCCGCTAAGCTAAAGGAGGCTAATGTTGGGCTATAAAGGAACTACAGCACGGTCACATGACTTCACGTCACCTCCGCTAAGCTAAAGGAGGCTAATGTTGGGCTATAAAGGAACTACAGCACGGTCACATGACTTCACGTCACCACCGCTAAGCTAAAGGTGGCTAATGTTGGGCTATAAAGGAACTACAGCACGGTCACATGACTTCACTTCACCACCGCTAAGCTAAAGATGGCTAATGTTGGGCTATAAAGCAACTACAGCACGGTCACATGACTTCACGTCACCACCGCTAAGCTAAAGGTGGCTAATGTTGGGCTATAAAGCAACTACAGCACAGTCACATGACTTCACGTCACCACAGCTAAGCTAAAGGCGGCTAATGTTGGGCTATAAAGGAACTACAGCACGGTCACATGACTTCACGTCACCACCGCTAAGCTAAAAGCATTTCCAGCCATCATGTATACATTTACAATAATAAATATCCTTTTGTAATACTTTGATTTAAGACTCAAGTATTCAAGCTCAGGATTAGGGTAAAATCCCAACCTCGCTCCCAAAAAATGCTGGTAAATGGCCAACAATTACGCTTTATGAACGTTACGTGTTGTCTAAGTACTTCTACTCTACTGCGACCCTCGGTACATAACAGACAAAACAGACAAAACATTTCTTCATAAACATGTGTTTGTTTTTACACTGCAGGCCATTTCCCTTTCAATTCTCACGACTATAATTCAAGCCACAATGTGTGAAGTATATCTGCATCAACATTATAACAAGCGGCCCACAGTTTATATTCTGACAGCAGCCGCGTGGGAGAATAGATCAAACTGAACATTTCTCACGTGCCAGAAAATCCAACTGATGGTCTGAACCACAGACTGCTGATCATCTGGGCGATGAATCAGATATCCTGACTTCAGATTGTACATCAAGTGACGACTGATCTGCCATCAAATCAGGCCAACAGGGTCCACGCAGAAGAGAGGGGGAGAGGTGTTACATGTGAGGAGCATCTAGAGAATCTATTGAAATGATTTGTGTAGTGAAAATGAATCTCATATCCAAAGCGACTTACAATAAGTACATACGACCAGGAAGACACAACCCTGAAGAAAACAGAATCATAAAGTACATCAGGTTTCATAGAGCCAAACATTTCAAGTGCTACTCAACTGGCTTTAGATAAGCCAGTCCTTTATTAGTATATAAGTGCTTTGTTAGTAATTCTATGGCTCGAAGTGGAGTCGAAAGAGATGAGTTTTCAGTCTGGAAGGTGTGTAAGCTTTCTGCCGTCCTGATGTCAATGGGGAGCTCATTCCACCATCCTGGAGCCAGGATAGCAAACCCACGTGTTTCTGCTGATGGGAACTTGGGTCCCCCTCGCAGCGAGGGTGCAGCGAGTCGTTTGGCTGATGCAGAGCGGAGTGCACGTGCTGGGGTGTACAGTTTAACCATGTCCTGGATGTAGGAAGGGCCAGATCCATTCACAGCATGGTATGCAAGTACCAGTGTCTTGAAGTGGATTCTAGCAGTTACCGGGAGCCAGTGAAGGGAGCGGAGGAGCGGAGTGGTGTGGGAAAATGTTGGAAGGTTGAAGACCAGACGAGCCGCTGCATTCTGGATGAGCTGCAGAGGTCGGATGGCACACGCAGGTAGACCAGCCAAGTTTAACAGAATCAAAGAAAAAAATAGGAAATGTTTTTGATTCACCATCTGACTCTCATGAAGTCCCTATCGTCATCTGTACCGGAATAAAGTACATGTTTTTATATCAATACTCTGTAATGATCATCCATCCAGGAAAGACCATTGGGACGGATGTCTTACGAATACACACTTTAATACACAAGTCTTATTTATTTATCTTTCACCTTGAAGGAATATTTGGTAAATACTTATTTTAGCTTTGACTTTAAGACTTAGCTTTCAGATTAATATCACTGTATTGTCTGTTTGTTAAATGTGGAGCTTGAGTTCGGAGGTGATTAGCTTAGCTTAGCATACAGAGTGGAAGCAGGGGGAACAGCTAGCATGGCTCTGTCTGATAAACAAATCGAGCGACACCTTTTGAAGCTCACTCATCACACGCATGTTTAATTAATAAGCACATAGAAATGCTAATGTGAAAGCAATGTGAGGGGGTTTTGTCTTGATCTGTACTTTGTTCCTGCAATAATAAGAGCTCCGTGCATGAATGAGATACAAAGATAAACGTCTGGTGTTGTGGTTCATTCTTCGTAGTTTATTTATGACAGTGCCACATTAGCAGGGCTCTTCTTCTTGACTCACACGTTAAAGAAACTCCAAATAAAACCACCTTTGGCTGATTTATTTACTTCTTCCATAACATTAAACAAACAAATAAACATTAATGATCAGTGTAACGTGAGGTCAAAGACTGTTGAAGGCAATTAGGCCCCTTTCTTATATAACAGCTGATCATCTGATTAATGACAATACATCCAAGCTATTCTCAGAATATTGAATTAACTACAAATTCATAAATCGAAAGAATATATTAAGACCTAAAATCATTAGAAAATTGTAATTAATAATCAACACAAGAAACGGCTCGAACATTTGTCTTTAAATCATATTTTTTACCAAACATTTCACACCTTGGTCTCAACACAATCATTTCAAAATAGTCTTTGAGCAAAAACCTTATTTTGAGTCAAGAGTCTCCACATGGAAGAAAGTGGAGAGAGACTGGCAGTGATGTGGTTGTTACTGGGATGTGACTTCAGACTGCTGATATATGAACCGGAGCAAGAAGCTCTGCATGCTACTGCTTTTCTTCTACAAGTACCCTTTATCTTAAACTGTGAAATTGTATGAACCATTCTTTCCAAATAGCAGCTTTTTCTTGCTTTTCTAACCCTGGTCATCCTGCAGAAATGATTAATGCTGAGCCTCTGCAGCAGGTTGAACCAATCGTCTGCAAAACCATCATATTTGATCCAAACCGAGCAGCATAGATAGACAAATACAATAACACAATGAAGAATGTTGACATATTCAGAGCCAGACAGTCCCCACAGATCCTCATCAACACTCACTAAAATGTCGGCACGGTCACATGACTTCACATCACCACCGCTAAGCTGAAGGAGCCTAATGTTGGGCTATAAAGGAACTACAGCACGGTCACATGACTTCACGTCACCACCGCTAAGCTGAAGGAGGCTAATGTTGGGCTATAAAGGAAATACAGCTCGGTCACATGACTTCACCTCACCACCACTAAGCTATAGGTGGCTAATGTTGGGCTATAAAGGAACTACAGCTCGGTCACATGACTTCACGTCACCACCGCTAAGCTAAAGGCGGCTAATGTTGGGCTACAGTATAAAGGAAATACAGTTCGGTCACATGACTTCACATCACCACCGCTAAGCTATAGGTGGCTAATGTTGGGCTATAAAGGAACTACAGCTCGGTCACATGACTTCACGTCACTACCGCTAAGCTAAAGGCGGCTAATGTTGGGCTACAGTATAAAGGAAATACAGTTCGGTCACATGACTTCACATCACCACCGCTAAGCTAAAGGTGGCTAATGTTGGGCTATAAAGGAACTACAGCATGGTCACATGACTTCACGTCACCACCGCTAAGCTAAAGGTGGCTAATGTTGGGCTTTATGATGTTTAGTAATCTCATTTAGACTGGCCTATTTTATTGTCGTGGAAGAAAACCTTTGTGAACCACAGACCTTATTTCAAGCTAACAACCAAAAACACATTCATAAAACCCTTGACTTCCAGAACAGAGGATCATTCCTGCCCCACTTTATTTGTATCAACCACCGTATTCAAATCGCAGCACCTGCTCTTCTTTGCATTTCATAAACCTGGTTGTTCTGCAGAAATTATGAATGGCTCCTTTTTACTGGCCCTCTGCTGCAGGTTGAACTAACTGGCTATTGATTACTGAAAGCCGGGCCCTTTTCAGTTTGATGAGGTGACGCTGTGATGGTAAATGCCAGGAAAAGTCACAGCCTTCTGGGCTCAGATTAAGAATGAGGCTCTGCGGTCAGGAGTCAAACATTATCTTTATTTATTTATTCAGCATTGCTGCGGCACGGCAGCCTTTCTCCGATGGGTCGGAAAGGGCCAGCGTCTTGGATATTTAGCACAATTTGGCAGATCTCCTGAGGCCTCAACAATATTATATATATCATGTGTTGTAAGAAATACTCTCCTAGTTTATTTAAAGACACCTTTAGTTTATTTAAAGACACCTTAGTACCATGACATCTTACTTCTTCCTTCTCTCTGTCTGTACCTGTGTACTCTCATGTTCCGATTAACCCAGCTTCCCCAAATGTCTTTCTTTTTGGTGTCTATATACGCTGGGATCCGAAGACATGGATGATCCTGTTGCTGCAGTCCTGAGTCCTGGATCGCGAGCCCTGGATCTTGAGTCGTGGCTGTGGTCCTGGATCATAGGTCCTGGATGGATATCCTCGTGGATTCATCTTCCTATTACACACACATGCATTTTCAAACATTTGGACTACCTATGTTGCAAATGTATTATCTTTTCAATTTACACACGGCATCTATTGCACGACTGTCCGTCCTGGGAGAGGGATCCCTCCTCTGTTGCTCTCCCTGAGGTTTCTCCCATGTTCCCTTTAAACTGTGGGGTTTCTCCGGAAGTGTTTCCTTGTACGATGTGAGGGTCTAAGGCAGGGGTGGCCAACCCGCGGCTCTCGAGCCGCATGCGGCTCTTTGCCTAGTTTCATGCGGCTCTTCAGTTCATATCGAATTGTATATGTGTGAGTTTGGGGGAGAGACACTGACTCCTGACTAGTGTTGCACGGTCTACCGATACTTGAAAGGTACCGCGATACCCTGCCGTTAAAAACGTTACAATTCCTCCGTTTCATTAGTATCGGTACTTTAAGAATGACGGGGGAAAGTACTCCGGTGAGAAAGCGCCGTTTTAATGTGTGTGTTCAGCGCTCTGCTTCCACTCCCTGCACTGCAGCCGTGCCTGCAGTCCCGCCCCACTCAAGCACGCTCTAAGTGCCTCCCCTCTCTCGTGCACGCTCTAGGTCCCTCCCCTCTCTCGTGCACGCGCTAGCTGCCAGAGCATGTGAGAAAACCAGAAGCATGGCTGCGAGTGGGAGTGCAACTGCCGCTGCGCCTCGGCTTGTTGACAAAAAAGACGCTAGAAGCGAAATGTGGAAGTATTTGAGCTAAATCTCTGACAGTGAGGGCAAGCCTACGGACACCACGAGGCCTGTCTGTCAGAAATGTTTTAATTTTATTTAACACTAATTCTTGTCATTTATTTTATTTATTGTTCTCATTGTTTAAAAGTTTGTGTTCTGGTTCTGGTGTGAAATAAAGCACAATAATTACATTTAAGACTGTTTCCCTTTTTTTAAGAAAAGTATCGAAAAAGAATCGGAATCGCAATTCTTGACTTGGTATGAAACCAAAATGTTGGTACCGTGACAACACTAGCTACTCCTGACAGTTAAACCTGATATTTAGTCTGTTAAGTACTGAATGCTGATCATTCTGACGTAATTTGGCCGGTCAAAGTTGTTTGGGCTCGGATAAAATCGCTCCGTTACTTTCGTCCCGTGTTACTTTCGTCCCGGCTCTCCCTACGTGTGTATGTGTGGTGTCAGGTGTCAGTATGAGAGGATGACAGCGCGTCTAATTTTGATGTGGCCCAAGAGCCAATCACAATAATACCTGCAATGCAGTGAACCAATCACCTTTGAGGGGGGGGGGGGGAACCTATCGTTGATTAAACACTATCCAGTGTTTCCCCTACCATTGTGTTGGAGGGGCGCTGCGCCCCGCCAACGGAGCCCCGCGCCCCCCCTGAAATTCAAGGTGTTTAAAAAATATTTTAAACTATTAAAATATTTGGTGCTATATATTTTAAATATATATAGCACCAAATTGCAAATAATCTATAACTACTGTCACTTTTCACATTGAATATGTGCTCTGTTATTAAATAAACTAAACGCTTTCATTTGAAGTTGTGAGTTTAGTGTTTTTGACCCTAAGAAACGCTGATGCATTAATCAATAATCCACAGCTCCTCTCTCTGCTCCAGAGGATTTAATATTTATCCCAATGCCACAAAAATGGTTGAAATCTTGTCTCCAGAAAAAAAAAACTGAAACAAGCGGTATCAGTGACCGTGTGTTTGATGTGGCTCTTTGCTGTAACATAGAAAAAATGTGGCTCTTAACCTCTGACAGGTTGGCCACCCCTGGTCTAAGGACAGAGGGTCTAAGGACAGAGGGTCTAAGGACAGAGTGTGTCGTATTTTCATACTGATATTCTGTACAAACTGTGAAGACCACTGAGACAAATGTAATGTAATTTAAACTCAGGGTAACAAGACACAGGTGGGAACAATCAGGGGCGGGGCTGACGCTGATGAGCACAGGAGACACGGAAGGGGTGACAGGTGAAAACAATCAGGAAATTAGACACACCAGGGAAACAAACGACACACAGGAAAACACAGGGGAAAAGACCAGACAATACACAGGGAGGAAAACATGACAAGGAGAACAGAAACACTACCAGACACACAAAACTAAAAACGTGACACAACACAAGAATCGTGACAATAGGGTCTTATTGAGCATACGGTCTTATAACATTAATATTATTTTGTTGTACTTTGTTATAATTATTATTATGAGTGAGAAAGAAGAATATATATATATATTATTATTGTTGTATGTTTTGTTTCTGACATGTTCAATAAATTAAATAAAAACATGTGTGAAAGGCCCAAAAGGTATAGAGCTGTGTAAACTAAATATAGTGTATACTGTAACACCTGTGAGCTTCTGTTATTCTTTAGACAGAAATATATATACTCTTGGTGGACTTATTCAAGTGTTCTGGCTCTTATACTGTTGGACAACAATATCATGATGTATTCAACCAGCAGCGTGTCTGTGTTTCCATCTTGTTATGTCTTGTTACTTCTTGAGGGTCTAAGGTTTGCGATCCACAACAACGCTTGAATTTATGAGTTCATTGTGGATGACACATATAACCATAGAGCCGCCAACAAAGGTGGAGTAAATCTCACAGAAACGCAGATGGAGACTTAACTGGTCTCAGGGAACATGATGTAAAGGTAGAAGAGAAGATGAACCGGCGTCACATCAAGCTTGTTAATCTGCAGCTTGTAAGAGCACATACTCTTCTTGATGGGGTCTTGCATCAAGAGAAACATGACGGAAACAGATGTACCCAGAAGTAAAACATTATTAATGCTAAGGACCGTGCAGCTCGACTCGCAGCTCACTAATATCATCAGACTGTTTTTTCTTTTAAAATGTGGTCTGAAATTTGACAAACTCAGCTTCAAACTCCCTCACTGTTATACTTTAACGGCCACATAAAATCAATTTCAAGGACCGCCTACTTCCATCTACGTAACATTGGTCCTGTGTCCTGCATCGCGAGCCCTGGATCTTGAGTCGTGGCTGTGGTCCTGGATCATAGGTCCTGGATCTTGAGTCGTGGCTGTGGTCCTGGATCATAGGTCCTGGATCTTGAGTCGTGGCTGTGGTCCTGGATCATAGGTCCTGGATCTTGAGTCGTGGCTGTGGTCCTGGATCATAGGTCCTGGATATTGAGTCGTGGCTGTGGTCCTGGATCATAGGTCCTGGATGGATATCCTCGTGGATTCATCTTCCTATTATACACACATGCATTTCCAAACATCTGGACTACCTATGTTGCAAATGTATTATCTTTCAATTTACACACGGCATCTATTGCACGTCTGTCCGTCCTGGGAGAGGGATCCCTCCTCTGTTGCTCTCCCTGAGGTTTCTCCCATGTTCCCTTTAAACTGTGGGTTTTCTTGTACGATGTGAGGGTCTAAGGACAGAGGGTCTGAGGACAGAGGGTCTAAGGACAGAGGGTCTAAGGACAGAGGGTCTGAGGACAGAGGGTCTAAGGACAGAGGGTCTAAGGACAGAGGGTCTGAGGACAGAGGGTCTAAGGACAGAGGGTCTAAGGACAGAGGGTGTCGTATTGTCGTACTGATATACTTTGATGGATGATGGGGTTGACTTTACAGCTGAGACTAAACATGTAATGTTGTCACAGAGGGTTGTACATGAAGAGGTGCATTTGACGTTAGAAAGAGAGACGTCAGTGCACACGAGCCACAGAGGTTTTCTTATGAATACATTTTTTTCATATGAATCACAGCGATATTTATCTTATTTGTTTCATATCAATTTGATCAATAAATGTTTTCACAACAAGTTCAATGTAATAAAGGACAAATATTATAATTCGTACATTTCTTGAATCTTAAGCAACACAAAACAAGCCTTTGAAATGCAGCTATTACCGTGGACATGGGAACACATCACATGACTTCATGAAGTCAAATTAAGCTGTAAAAGGAACTTTCCAGAAAGTTTAAATGTCTTGAAACATCTGTGTCAGCGTGGGTTCTTACGGGCTACTCATGAAACACACAGTCCACCTGATAACACACTAAACATGGCAACAACATTTCTGTCTCATTTCTAATGTCATTATTTTCTCAATCTTTTAACACTTCTCTGTTTTTATATCATGTGTCTGCTGCTCTCTTTTCTTTCACTGACAGAGTGTCTTTAGTCCTGGAGGTCCTCCCTGATCCACAATCTTCATCGATGTTCACGATATGAAATCTAACATTCTGTTCTTGTATATGTTATTATATTTACATGTACGTAGAATCCTGCATTTACTTTCAGACTGTTCTTGCAACTTAACATGTATTCTAATATATCCTGTTTCTTCTTGCACCATTTTTTTGATGTTTATATAATATGTAGGAGGAGCTTGGGACCTCATACTTTCATTGACATAACTAGCTACTGTGCAAAACCCTTGAATCTTGAAAGCCATTTAGCTATTTCTGGTATTTTTTGTATCTATTTCATGTCCTTTTCTTATTTTGGCTTTGATTCCCTTATGCACGATCTGTTTACAAAGTCATGTTGCTGTTATTTGGTCTTTTCTGTAAACCTCCTCTGCTGCTCCTCCTGAGGTCTCTTCCATGTTTCTCGCTGGTAAAGCTCGTGTTGGGGCTTCTGTATGCTGCACAGTTGTGAAACCCCCTCGGGGTAAATGTGTGATTTGTGATATCGGGCTTTATAAATCAAATGGACTCTCCTGGACTGCACTGCTGTAATATTCCCCCCATAGCTTACCAGTGATGAATGGAACACGTGTTAAAGCATCGGCCCACATGTGGTGATAATAGCCCGACACCTGACCCTGGTGCTGTTGGCGAGGCTGGAAATCCCCTCTGTCGTCCCTCACTGAGCAGCGGGGAGTGATGGGAACTACGGCTCTTTGAAGGGAGCCGTTCAAAAGAGCCGTTCAAAAGAGCCGTTCAAAAGAGCCGTTCAAAAGAGCCGTTCAAAAGTGGCCGTGGAGATTATTTCTTGACCCTGCTTTAAATGATATTTTGGCTTTACAAATGTTGCACTCTGCTTTATCATTGCCTATGATCTTGTTGAGGTGCATTGAAATGCTGCTGCGTTTTCGTGTTTGACTCATTTTTACACCCGAAAAACCCGTTGCATACCCGTACCACTTGTTATGACTTCTCTCTCATGCGTATTCCATTAAGACCCACCCCTACTCTGCCTCTGATTGGCTAACCCTAACCCATAACATCTCACTCCTCGTGCCTAACCCTAACCAATCAGAGTCACTCCTGCCTAAACCTAACCAATCAGAGTCACTCCTGCCTAAACCTAACCAATCAGAGTCACTCCTGCCTAAACCTAACCAATCAGAGTCACTCCTGCCTAAACCTAATCAATCAGAGTCACTCCTGCCTATACCTAACCAATCAGAGTCACTCCTGCCTAAACCTAACCAATCAGAGTCACTCCTGCCTAAACCTAATCAATCAGAGTCACTCCTGCCTATACCTAACCAATCAGAGTCACTCCTGCCTAAACCTAACCAATCAGAGTCACTCGTGCCTAAACCTAACCAATCAGAGTCACTCCTGCCTAAACCTAATCAATCAGAGTCACTCGTGCCTAAACCTAACCAATCAGAGTCACTTGTGCCTAAACCTAACCAATCAGAGTCACTCGTGCCTAAACCTAACCAATCAGAGTCACTCGTGCCTAAACCTAACCAATCAGAGTAGGGGCAGGTCTTCGCGGAATACGCTTGGGGAACAAAATCAAGCTTTTCACTGTTCACGTGAAGGCGAGTGGATTTATGGCCGGCAGAGAACCAACGATAAAAAGAACGGCTCTCCCCAAGTACGACTCGATTCCCTTTGTTCGTACCAAAGAGCCGTTCAAAAGACGTGGATCGTTCTTGAACGTAACATCACGGAGCAGTGGGAGGAGGGGGAGGACGGGGAGCAGGGGGAGGAGGGGGAGCAGGGAGAGGAACTGGAGAGGAACTGGAGAGAAATGGCAGACATTAATCATCCCAAGGCTGTGGCCTCTGCGACCTGGAACTGTACATCTGAGGAGAAACCTGAGGACTGCTCTGTGTCATCCAGTCAGTTTCATGTATTATATATATTCACTAGAGAGCAGCCACTAAACGTCGGCGCTGGGTGATGAATGACGGCGGAGGAAGTTGGAAGTGAAACTGAAACCAAGTGAAGGCATGGAGAGAAAATGCAGTCCCTGTAGAAGCTTTTAAAAAAACGACTGAAGACCCATCTTTTTGTCATTGGCTCTAGATGATATCTTCGTGTTTCGGTGTTGGCTGCATGGCTTCTTAAAATCACGCAATCGTCTTTGGCGTGCACATCTTTGGATGTCTCTACCTTCATAAAACATCTTCAAGATATTTTCTTGAGACTTTGAATATGTGCATATCTCTGCATCTGATCAGCTTCAAGACGTCAATTGATATTTCGTTGGCTTTTGGTTCTACTTGAGATGTGTGTGATGTGTTCTGTTCTCATGTGTTCCTTTCAGGACTCCACATGGTCTGTGTTCTGTTCTCGTGTGTTCCTTTCAGGACTCTACATGGTCTGTGTTCTGTTCTCATGTGTGTTCCTTTCAGGACTGCACATGGTCTGTGTTCTGTTCTCATGTGTGTTCCTTTCAGGACTCCACGTGGTCTGTGTTCTGTTCTCGTGTGTTCCATTCAGGACTCCACATGGTCTGTGTTCTGTTCTCGTGTGTTCCTTTCAGGACTCCACATGGTCTGTGTTCTGTTCTCCTGTGTGTTCCTTTCAGGACTCTACATGGTCTGTGTTCTGTTCTCATGTGTGTTCCTTTCAGGACTCCACGTGGTCTGTGTTCTGTTCTCGTGTGTGTTCCTTTCAGGACTCCACGTGGTCTGTGTTCTGTTCTCGTGTGTTCCTTTCAGGACTCCACGTGGTCTGTGTTCTGTTCTCGTGTGTTCCTTTCAGGACTCCACGTGGTCTGTGTTCTGTTCTCGTGTGTTCCTTTCAGGACTCCACGTGGTCTGTGTTCTGTTCTCACGTGTGTTCCTTTCAGGACTCCACGTGGTCTGTGTTCTGTTCTCCTGTGTGTTCCTTTCAGGACTCCACATGGTCTGTGTTCTGTTCTCATGTGTGTTCCTTTCAGGACTCCACGTGGTCTGTGTTCTGTTCTCGTGTGTTCCTTTCAGGACTCCACGTGGTCTGTGTTCTGTTCTCGTGTGTTCCTTTCAGGACTCCACGTGGTCTGTGTTCTGTTTCTCGTGTGTTCCTTTCAGGACTCCACGTGGTCTGTGTTCTGTTCTCATGTGTTCCTTTCAGGACTCCACGTGGTCTGTGTTCTGTTCTCGTGTGTTCCTTTCAGGACTCCACGTGGTCTGTGTTCTGTTCTCATGTGTGTTCCTTTCAGGACTCCACGTGGTCTGTGTTCTGTTCTCGTGTGTTCCTTTCAGGACTCCACGTGGTCTGTGTTCTGTTCTCGTGTGTTCCTTTCAGGACTCCACGTGGTCTGTGTTTTCATGTTGACCTTAAGTTCTGCCTCATGTTGTTATTGTATTGATGTTTCTGTGGTCTTCATTTGAACTTTGGTGTTTCTTGTGAAGCACTTTGTACTAAATAAATGTATTAATATTATTATTGTATACAGTTCTGTATGTTCTTCAGTTTAACTGAGCCTTCATGACTTCACAGAGCAGGAGAGTACAGATGATTCAGAGCCGTTTGCAGAGGTTGTGTTTCCTGTCTGGCTTCTCTGACCCGAAACGCCTCTTCACTCTCCGTATTTAGGTAGGGCACTGTTGTACTTTGGTTTTCTTATTGACGTCTTGAAGCTGATCAGATGCAGAGATATGCATATATTCAAAGTCTCAAGAAGATATATTGAAGATGTTTTATGGAAGAGTTAGGGACCTCTAAAAATGTGGACGAGTTCATTATTTTAAAAAGCCATGCAACTCACACTGAACACACCAAGACAGAACCCAGATATTAGGATGTATCTGTTAAAATGTTAGGTTTAGTGAAGAAAAGCGCAAAAGGACTTGCACAGATTGGCTACCATTAGCTAAGCTTGGCTCTGTGCCACCAACAAACTGACCTTGGCTGATATTATTTAGTAGATAACGAGATAACGAGATAACGAGGATAACTATTAGTGAGTTAAAAAGGTAAGCACTTGGTTACTTAACCTTATAAGCTACAGTTCAATCTAATTTGAAATGTTGTATTGTTAACTATTGTGTTATTGGTGGGGACTTGTCGCATTGAGATGACATAATGTTTGGAATACAGTAAACCTTCAATAGGCTACTTCATTAAACGATACACTGCAATTTAATGAGGTGTCATAGAAACGGCATTGATTGGAAAACACAGAATAGTCGATAGGAAGAGCAGATCAATAGGTACCAAGGGGAAAGCATCAGTACACGATTGCATGAGTTCATTGGTTTAAAAAAGCCTCACAGACAAAACACCAGGATAAAAGTACAACATGGATATTTGGGTGTCCATAACTTCACATCTTAGGTTTAGTGAAGAAAAGCAGCAAACTTTTATTATTATGAGCTAACCTTAGCTAAGAATGCTACTGGGCAAACCTTCAAAAGTTAGCTTACATGAGTATGTTAGGTAACTGACAACATTAAACACTTTGATTATGGTATTAGCATTGCTAGCTAACATTAGCATACTCATAAGGTTACCACACATTATTTGCCTAACTTTACAAGCGTCAGTTGTGTCTAAATATCACGGTTTACTTTGGAGTTAGCTAGTTTGCAGCATAACGAGATCATAAACTACTGAATTATTTAATAGTGTTAGAAATGAAAATCAATGTTTAATAGCATAATGTAGCTTAAACATACCGTCAGTTTAAATGCTATTTTATTCTGGAAAAAAACGGAAGTTCTCAATACCAAGCTTTTATTCTGAAAATCCTTCAAGACGACATCCGGGACTACCGTCCATTAGTATCATTAAAGTGGCTATTGACGCCGTTAACATGTATTACATATACAGTTATGAAAGAGATAAGGAGGAGAGGGGGGGAGTCTCCTACGTCACTACAGCTCACAGAGAGGAGGAGCGAACAGCCAGCAAGCGGGAAAGACGAAGGCTTGTGAGCTCTCTTCTGCACGGCCGGCACCTTGGAGAGGAAGCTGCAGCCTTTCTCTCCTGACTGAACAATATCCTGTTTGTGACATTACCGCGCTTTTATTAATTAAAGTACCATTTGTGAACCTTCTCAGAGACTCCATTTAGTCTCCTTTTTAAGCTTCTCTCCTGGACGCGAGAAAAACGATCACGGTTTACAATCGCCAATCAGAATTACCTTTTCCGTTGGCATTTGCTCACCTGACTTACGGCCCATTCTGCTTTATACATTATTTAGTCTGACGTTTTAATGTCCGTCGCACATCTGCCAAAGAAAGAAGACGGTTCACATTTGATGACCTTGGTTTATGATCAAACAAGAGCTTAAAGTCTGAGGATGAAATACAACCCTTACATCATTTATAATACCATGTGTGTAGGAGTCAAACTGTCGAAAGAGAAGAGAGATGCTTCTGCTCCTCTGACACATTTTAATTTTCCATTTAAATGTAATTAATGTTCACATAAAAGCACACGTGTTGGCAGACATGGCGTTCTGTCACATTCTCATTATAAACGCCATTGTTTATGGTCACAGGGTAATTGAAACATTGCCGCAAAATCAATTAACTTTAACGAAGGCAAAGAAAATTAAACTGCTAATCTTTGACGTCCCAATTAATGAACTTTGAAACCTTTAGGTAGAAAATGGACGGAGCGTCATCCGCTTTAATGTAACTGTTATCACTTAAAACTGATTAACAAAGGGTGCCACGACCTCGACACAAACGCACGACTCAGAGACACAGGCCCTTTCTCATTTCTCTAACTCCCCTCCTCGACTCCTATCCTCGACTCCTATCCTCGAGCTTAGTCCCGCCCACAGGAGATGCGAGCGGAGGAGTCGAGGAGTCGAGGAGGGGGTTTGATGAAATGAGAACACAGTCTTGAATGTAACCAAAGCATATCTTTAATATGGATGAACACAAATCCCTCTTAGCAGAGTAGAGAACTGGTTTAACACAAAGAGAACTTAAGATGAACTCTTAGTGGTTGATGTTAAGTTTACAAGAATGGCCAGATATCACATCCTGATTGGAATGGACCCTCTCTGCTGAGGCCTGGCACGACTATACGTGGAAACAAACGGGACACGGGACAGGGGGAGACAGGACTATTTAAACATGAGGTGAGTGGGGACAGGTGGAAACAATCAGGGGCGGGGCAGACGCTGACGAGGGCGGGAAAACACACTTAGGGAGGAAGTAACAGGGCCTGCTATGAGAGGTAAGTACAAAACAAAACAGGAAATGGAAAACGAGACGTGACATGAAAGACATAAGTAGACACACATGACGTGAAATAACATGACAGACATAACGAGACACAACAAAATGTATTTTGGTTATGAGACAGGAACTAAAGGTCAAAACACTAAACACTAATATCGACCTGAACTTCAGCAGGATATGAGTTCATTTCAATAGCATTTAAACAACCAGGAGATATCTGTGAGATTCCAGCAGCTACTTGTGCTCTTACCATTTGATTTGTACTTTCTTTAGTCTCTAGCATTCCTTCATTATTCCCATTCCTTCATTATTCCCATTCCTTCATTATTCCCCCCCCCCCCCCTTGATTGGATGTGCCTCCTTAAAGACACAATGAAACTACATCCGCATTTCTTTAATTAGCTGCAACACGGCTGGCTTAAGTACAACTTTGTTTTAATCATTGCAGACTTTTAAATGATCTTCAACCTGAGCTGTCCCTCAGTCACTTTAAAGTGATTACACTAACAGTGCTGTCCCTCATTATCATCATGTGTACATATAGTTATACTATGGAGAAAGGGCACAGTGAAGTGTAATTAAAAATGTCAGCATGGGTGCTGTCATTTGAGCGAGGTGTTGATTCTACGATGTAACAGCTGGAGGACGGTAACAAGGAGCTGATTGTTTAAGATATATATTTTATGGTTGCCTACGGCAACAATGAAACACATGGGCAAATACTACGGCTTCAAAGGCAGGAATACAATCTGAGCTGAGAGACAATGCTCTGTGTTAGTTGAATACACACAGATACGCTCGCTCACAAGATGTCTCTGTTCAGAGCTCATTGCACACCGCTCTAAACGGCTGTGGTCAAACTACAGGAAAGCAAGTTACGGAAACTTCAAGTAGCTTCTAACGAGGCCATGAGAATATTGCTGACCTCGATGGTCGAATATTGCTGACCTCGATGGTCGAATATTGCTGACCTCGATGGTCGAATATTGCTGACCTCGATGGCGAGTGAAATGTTTGTGGCTGCAGGAGTCAATACTCTACAAGCTGTTTTAAGAAATCTTATGTATAAATGTATACACGCTACCAATCACAGCTGTGGAGACATTGGGATAGTTGTCTCTTTGTAGGACACTGATTTAAATTATTCTTAAACTATGAATTATTTTTATGCTGTGTATGTAATTTATTATATGTAATGCCTTGTCTTTTATCTGGACCTGAGTCTGTAATAAAGTTCATTCATTCACACACACACACACACACACACACACACACACACACACACACACACACACACACACACACACACACACACACACACACACACACACCACACACACATACACACACACATACACACACACACACCACACACACACACACAGACACACAAACACACAGACACACACACACACACACAGACACACAAACACACACACACACAGAGACACACACACAGACACACACAGACACACACACACGCACGCACACACACAGACACACACACACAGACACACACACACACACACAGACACACAAACACACACACCACACACCCACACACACACAGACACACACACACACACACACAACACATACACACACAACAAACAGACACACACACACACACACACACACACACACACACATACACACACACACACACAGACACACAAACACACACATACACACACACACACACACACACACACACACACAGACACACACACACACATACAGACACACAAACACACACACACACAGAGACACACACACAGACACACACACACACACACGCACGCACACAACACAACAACACACAACACACACACAGACACACACACACACAACACACACACACATACACACACAAACACCACACACACATACACACACACACACAGACACACACACACACACCCACAGACACAGACACACACAGACACACACACACACACACCACAACACACACACACAGACACACACACACATACACACACACACAGACACACACACACACACACACACAGACACACACACACAGACACACAGACACACACACACACACACACACACACACAGACAGGACACACACACACAGAGACACACACACACACACAGACACACAACACACACACAGACACACACACAGACACACAGACACACAGACACACCACACACACACACACACACACACACACACAACACACACAACACAATACACACACACACCACACACACACATACACACACACACACACACATACACACACACACACACACACACACACAGCACACCAGACACACAGACACACACACACACACACACACAGACACACACACAGACACACACCATGAAAACCATGAAGCAGGTTCAGGCAGTAGAGATTAAAGTGTCAGAGAACAGAACGGTTTACAGAGAAGAGAGAACAGCTGATCCACTCAAAATTGTTAGAAAGTCAGAATTCGAAAAATGGATAATTTAGAAATATATTAAAAGTCAGGAATTTAAAAAATGGACATTTTGGGGGAAAAAGTCCATTATTTTATTACAAAAAGTCAAATTGAAAGAGGATGCTTAGGGCCGCGTGTGAAAAGGATAAAGGTCTCCTTGTCTTGTATCCGAACTTCACTTTTCATTTCAGGTCAAATATTCCTGACTTGTTGCCTGAGCTCTTCTTCTTCCTCTCTCAGGGTTCAAAGGTCAGGTGTTGTCGATCATCCCCACAGAGCAGAAGGTCTTTAACGACAGCCATGAAAGTGAATCCGGAGACGACCCTGAGCGGGGCCATCGAGGAGAGTAACGTAGCAACAAGAAGACGTCTCTGTTCGCTACGCTGCTGATGTGGAGGCTCTCCTTGACTCTCTTTTGAAGTAGCAGAGGAAAGAAATCAACTTGGAGTTCAGGCGTTCAGTATTTTGATTCCTCCGAGTCCGCAGAGTCTCAGGGTTACGTCCCAGCTGGTGGGGAAAAGAAAAGGCAACAGAAAACCAGTTGGATTTGGTAAATTAAAGTTCTTTAAAGGTCCCGTGTCACGGCCATTTCTACTGATCATATTCGATCGTTGAGGTCGACTAGAATAGATTCACATTGTTCAATGTTCCAAACTCTCATTGGTTTCTCACAGCATCTCTGTATAGTCTGTGTATTCACTCTCTGTCCTACACGGCTTGTTGGAGCTCCTGCCCCCCCCCCCCTGTGAGCCCAGTGTGCTCTGATTGGTCGGGACGTTGCCAGGTTTCCGGGTCGGCGATTCAGGAGAACAAGCGAAACTCAACCTGAGCACACACACACTCACAGCCGAAGTAAAAACAATACGTGTGGCATTTCTCCGCCATCCCAACGTAGCAGTCCGAAAAACGTTTACCCATTCAAACAGTCGTGGTAGATACCTTGTTTGTTTGAAACATCATAAATACACAAACAACAATGAATACTTACAGGTTGTGTACCCGAATCTCCCGCTGGTCCAAACAAAGTAGGAACAGCCTCGTTCTTCAGTGCCCTACGCTGTACATATCCGACATGCATCCTGAAAGGTTTGGGAAGCTTTCGTGAAAGGCTGGCAGAGGGCGTGGCCTCTGGGTGTTCACACGTCACAGTACCCAGGAAGTAAACAATGGAAAATGAGAAATCTCCAACGAGACGTTCTGGGGCAGCCGACTGGTGTTCTCTGTGTTCGAGCTTTACTCCCTACTTTGAGGGTTTGTGACTCTGCAGACCGTTTACATGCAAACCTTCATAACACAAGGGGACGGGTCAGAACCGGAAAAGCATGACATGGGATCTTTAATGAGAAACACTCAAAGTTAATGGCATCATGTAAATGCAGCCTGGAATGAAACAAAGGGTGTGGATGTAAACAAACAAACAAAAAACCTCACTACTCAAGTGGGAATGATACTAAACCCAATTAGACTGTTAGAAACACAGCTGTTCCACTGCGACTGTTTAAGAGTGTTAACATACACATGGACTAAACACACGAGTGCAGCGAAGCTAAGTTCAGACTCTGAAAAGCTGTGAAATAGTCGTGTGTGATGTTCATGGATTGTGGAGAAATATGGATTGAGAGCAGAGCGTTGATGCTGTTGCTTCTCATGCAGCGGTGACATTGGATGGTCCGTTTGTTCCCTTTGTCCTCTCACTCCAACTTTAAGACCTTTTGCAGACCTTTGTGTGTTTCCTGCTGTTTTCTCTTCACCCACACAATCATTACGCTGCCTGGAAAGTGTTCTCACTCTTTCAAGGCTTGCTTACATTATGCTAAAGCGAGTTGATTTATACAGCAGCTTTCAACAGAAGGCAATTCAAAGTGCTTTACAAAACTAAGAAGACATTAAGAGCTTTAAGAAATAGTGCAGGGGAAGCATCTGATAAAACAGAACATCAAAGCGAATAAAAGAAGCTAAAATACATGGATAAAAGTTACAGTGCAGTCTAAGATGTAAATAGCTCAATTAAAGGCAGCGACAAAAAGAAAAGTCTTCTTGCTGGATTTGAAAGTAGTCAGAGTTGCAGCGGACCTGCAGGTTTCTGGGAGTTTGTTCCAGATGGAGCATAATAACTGAATGCTGCTTCTCCATGTTTAGTTCTGACTCTGGGGACAGAAAGCTGACCAGTCCCTGAAGACCTGAGAGATCTGGATGGTTCATCATTTAGTAGGAGGTCACAAATGTATTTTGGGCCTAAACCATTCAAAGCTTTATAAACCAGCAGCAGTATTTTGAAATATATTCTTTGACACACAGGAAGCCAGTGTAAAGACTTCAGAACAGGAGTGATCCACTTTCTTAGTGTCAGTGAGGACTCGAGCAGCGGCATTCTGAATCAGCTGCAGCTTCCTAATAGATTAACCATTCAGTGCTTTATAAACCAGCAGCAGTATTTAGGAACCAGTTATTTGGATATTCACCCATTAAAACAAAATAATGGAAATAATGAAGAACGGTTCATGTTGAAGTTTCACACATTCGTTTTGATTCTGACTTTTTAGTTTTTAATTTACAACAATCTGAAAATACAGAACATATCTGTCTTCACATGTTGGGTTTCAGAATCAGAACACCTTTGTTCGTCCCACAGAGGGCACATGTGTTCATCAGAAAAGAGCCAAACACATGTTTAACAAGAAGTATGCAGAATATAATATTAAGGATAAAAAACGTTTTTCTTTTTAAATTAAAATAATTACACAATTTACAAAATAAAAAAAACACAGCTCTGAAGATGTAGCAGCCATGTTGTACAGCTATTCACATATATATATATGTGTGTGTGTGTGTGTGTGTGTGTGTGTGTGTGTGTGTGTGTGTGTGTGTGTACATGAGAGCAAAGTGCAGGATAAATAGAGCTGTGGGCGGTTTAAAACTGTGTGTTAAAAATTGTGTGTGTGTGTGTGTGTGTGTGTGTGTGTGTCAGGGTTTCCGCTAGGATTTTTATATATATAATCATTGCACATGATTGGTGTTTAACAACAAGGGGTGTTATAGTCTGTGTTGTTGTGTGTGTGTGTGTGTGTGTGTGTGTGTGTGTGTGTGTGTGTGTGTGTGTGTGTGTGTGTGTGTGTGTGTGTGTGTGTGTGTGTGTGGTGTGTGTGTGTGTGTGTGTGTGTGTGTGTGTGTGTGTGTGTGTGTGTGGGTGGGGGTCTACTAGGGGCTGTGCTGGTTGTATATGGTTCTCTTTCTATAGCTGTGCACAGATCAGTCCTCACATGGAGTACACATAACATTTACCAAGCCTGACATCTGATATTCAGTGGGATATGACGTCTGTTTCATAATCTACAGAGGAGAAGAGTCCGTTCTATCTTTGGCTGAATTGAAGCGTTCTCTGTGGATTCCTGTAAAGTGCTTTGGGAAAAAAGACGTCAGCTAACTGTTTTATAATGTAATACAGTCCGGGGTCACAGTGTTGATTTGACATCCATTACATCTCATGTTGCAGAAAAGATGCACTTCCATTGTATTGCAAACATCAATCAACACCGTATATTATGTTAATAACGCCTTTTACAAACCGGACACGTTTCATATTGCTTCCATTTGAGTCGCAGTAAGTGAAACCTCATCCTCATACATAGCGGTTTGAAATGACAAATGTCCCACATGTGTGTTTTGATTGATTAAAGCTCCCATTCTGTCTGTCAACATGTATACCTGTACTTTCTACTTCTTACATGTTGAACACAAATACCTGTACTTTCTACTTCTCTCATGTTGAACACAAATACCTGTACTTTCTACTTCTTACATGTTGAACACAAATACCTGTACTTTCTACTTCTTACATGTTGAACTCAAATACCTGTACTTTCTACTTCTTACATGTTGAACCCAAATACCTGTACTTACTGCTTCTTACATGTTGAACCCAAATACCTGTACTTTCTACTTCTTACGTGTTGAACACAAATACCTGTACTTTCTACTTCTTACATGTTGAACACAAATACCTGTACTTTCTACTTCTTACATGTTGAACTCAAATACCTGTACTTTCTACTTCTCACATGTTGAACCCAAATACCTATACTTTCTACTTCTTACATGTTGAACTCAAATACCTGTACTTTCTACTTCTCACATGTTGAACCCAAATACCTATACTTTCTACTTCTTACATGTTGAACTCAAATACCTGTACTTTCTACTTCTTACATGTTGAACTCAAATACCTGTACTTTCTACTTCTCACATGTTGAACTCAAATACCTGTACTTTCTACTTCTCACATGTTGAACTCAAATACCTGTACTTTCTACTTCTTACATGTTGAACTCAAATACCTGTACTTTCTACCTCTTACATGTTGAACCCAAATACCTGTACTTTCTACTTCTTACATGTTGAACACAAATACCTGTACTTTCTACTTCTTACATGTTGAACACAAATACCTGTACTTTCTACTTCTTACATGTTGAACCCAAATACCTGTAATTTCTACTTCTTACATGTTGAACTCAAATACCTGTACTTTCTACTTCTTACATGTTGAACTCAAATACCTGTACTTTCTACTTCTTACATGTTGAACTCAAATACCTGTACTTTCTATTTCTTACATGTTGAACACAAATACCTGTACTTTCTACTTCTTACATGTTGAACCCAAATACCTGTAATTTCTACTTCTTACATGTTGAACTCAAATACCTGTACTTTCTACTTCTTACATGTTGAACTCAAATACCTGTACTTTCTACTTCTTACATGTTGAACTCAAATACCTGTACTTTCTACCTCTTACATGTTGAACCCAAATACCTGTACTTTCTACTTCTTACATGTTGAACTCAAATACCTGTACTTTCTACTTCTTACATGTTGAACTCAAATACCTGTACTTTCTACTTCTTACATGTTGAACTCAAATACCTGTACTTTCTACCTCTTACATGTTGAACACAAATACCTGTACTTTCTACTTCTTACATGTTGAACACAAATACCTGTACTTTCTACTTCTTACATGTTGAACCCAAATACCTGTACTTTCTACTTCTTACATGTTGAACTCAAATACATGTACTTTCTACTTCTTACATTTTGAACTCAAATACCTGTACTTACTACTTCTTACATGTTGAACCCAAATACCTGTACTTTCTACTTCTTACGTGTTGAACACAAATACCTGTACTTTCTACTTCTTACATGTTGAACACAAATACCTGTACTTTCTACTTCTTACATGTTGAACTCAAATACCTGTACTTTCTACTTCTCACATGTTGAACCCAAATACCTATACTTTCTACTTCTTACATGTTGAACTCAAATACCTGTACTTTCTACTTCTTACATGTTGAACCCAAATACCTGTACTTTCTACTTCTTACATGTTGAACTCAAATACCTGTACTTTCTACTTCTCACATGTTGAACCCAAATACCTATACTTTCTACTTCTTACATGTTGAACTCAAATACCTGTACTTTCTACTTCTTACATGTTGAACCCAAATACCTGTACTTTCTACTTCTTACATGTTGAACCCAAATACCTGTACTTTCTACTTCTTACATGTTGAACTCAAATACCTGTACTTTCTACTTCTCACATGTTGAACTCAAATACCTGTACTTTCTACTTCTTACATGTTGAACTCAAATACCTGTACTTTCTACTTCTTACATGTTGAACTCAAATACCTGTACTTTCTACCTCTTACATGTTGAACCCAAATACCTGTACTTTCTACTTCTTACATGTTGAACACAAATACCTGTACTTTCTACTTCTTACATGTTGAACACAAATACCTGTACTTTCTACTTCTTACATGTTGAACCCAAATACCTGTAATTTCTACTTCTTACATGTTGAACTCAAATACCTGTACTTTCTACTTCTTACATGTTGAACTCAAATACCTGTACTTTCTACTTCTTACATGTTGAACTCAAATACCTGTACTTTCTACCTCTTACATGTTGAACCCAAATACCTGTACTTTCTACTTCTTACATGTTGAACTCAAATACCTGTACTTTCTACTTCTTACATGTTGAACACAAATACCTGTACTTTCTACTTCTTACATGTTGAACCCAAATACCTGTAATTTCTACTTCGTACATGTTGAACTCAAATACCTGTACTTTCTACTTCTTACATGTTGAACTCAAATACCTGTACTTTCTACTTCTTACATGTTGAACTCAAATACCTGTACTTTCTACCTCTTACATGTTGAACCCAAATACCTGTACTTTCTACTTCTTACATGTTGAACCCAAATACCTGTACTTTCTACTTCTTACATGTTGAACTCAAATACCTGTACTTTCTACTTCTCACATGTTGAACTCAAATACCTGTACTTTCTACTTCTTACATGTTGAACTCAAATACCTGTACTTTCTACTTCTTACATGTTGAACTCAAATACCTGTACTTTCTACCTCTTACATGTTGAACCCAAATACCTGTACTTTCTACTTCTTACATGTTGAACACAAATACCTGTACTTTCTACTTCTTACATGTTGAACACAAATACCTGTACTTTCTACTTCTTACATGTTGAACCCAAATACCTGTAATTTCTACTTCTTACATGTTGAACTCAAATACCTGTACTTTCTACTTCTTACATGTTGAACTCAAATACCTGTACTTTCTACCTCTTACATGTTGAACCCAAATACCTGTACTTTCTACTTCTTACATGTTGAACTCAAATACCTGTACTTTCTACCTCTTACATGTTGAACCCAAATACCTGTACTTTCTACTTCTTACATGTTGAACTCAAATACCTGTACTTTCTACTTCTTACATGTTGAACTCAAATACCTGTACTTTCTACTTCTTACATGTTGAACTCAAATACCTGTACTTTCTACCTCTTACATGTTGAACACAAATACCTGTACTTTCTACTTCTTACATGTTGAACACAAATACCTGTACTTTCTACTTCTTACATGTTGAACCCAAATACCTGTACTTTCTACTTCTTACATGTTGAACTCAAATACATGTACTTTCTACTTCTTACATTTTGAACTCAAATACCTGTACTTACTACTTCTTACATGTTGAACCCAAATACCTGTACTTTCTACTTCTTACGTGTTGAACACAAATACCTGTACTTTCTACTTCTTACATGTTGAACTCAAATACCTGTACTTTCTACTTCTCACATGTTGAACCCAAATACCTGTACTTTCTACTTCTTACATGTTGAACACAAATACCTGTACTGTCTACTTCTTACATGTTGAACCCAAATACCTGTAATTTCTACTTCTTACATGTTGAACTCAAATACCTGTACTTTCTACTTCTTACATGTTGAACTCAAATACCTGTACTTTCTACTTCTTACATGTTGAACTCAAATACCTGTACTTTCTACCTCTTACATGTTGAACCCAAATACCTGTACTTTCTACTTCTTACATGTTGAACTCAAATACCTGTACTTTCTACTTCTTACATGTTGAACTCAAATACCTGTACTTTCTACTTCTTACATGTTGAACTCAAATACCTGTACTTTCTACCTCTTACATGTTGAACTCAAATACCTGTACTTTCTACCTCTTACATGTTGAACCCAAATACCTGTACTTTCTACTTCTTACATGTTGAACACAAATACCTGTACTTTCTACTTCTTACATGTTGAACACAAATACCTGTACTTTCTACTTCTTACATGTTGAACCCAAATACCTGTACTTTCTACTTCTTACATGTTGAACTCAAATACCTGTACTTTCTACTTCTTACATGTTGAACTCAAATACCTGTACTTTCTACTTCTTACATGTTGAACACAAATACCTGTACTTTCTACTTCTTACATGTTGAACCCAAATACCTGTACTTTCTACTTCTCTCATTTTCCAAACAGCTGGTTCCTTTAGTCTGAATGTGTGTTTGGTGGCGTGATCATTATTCTTTAGAGTCATTGCGTGCCTATTATTATCTTTTCTTTTTAATGACTGATTTTAAATGCCATTTTCTTAATGTCTTTCGTTTTTTGTAAATCACGTTGAATTGCCTTGTGTTGAAAGGTGCTATATAAATAAACGTGCCTTGCCTTTTTCTAGATGGGGAAGTCATCTTTGTATTTTTAGTATATTGCAAAGGTTTTATAAAATCTAAACAGATTTGCCATTTGTGTGTCATAATGTTGTTCTCTATTTTTAGGTTCAATGCCATAAGGTAGGTCTATTGTCCCGGTAAGTTAACCTTGCAGCACCAACATGCTGAACACAGACACGTTTATCTACATCCAATTTGATATAAAAGTGATGAGGAAACTGTGAAATAAGCCACCAATAATATCCATTGAAGTGTCAACATTTCACAACATGCACGTTGCACTTACTCTCCATGGCGTGCAGGGGAATCAAACCCTTGAATAAACACATCTGAACGCTGCTGATTTCCACGTTTACATACAAGGAAGTGAGAGTAAATGGGATACTTGAACGCCGCTCAGGACTCGTTTACATCTCGCTCCCATCAGATTCCCAGTAAGTGGCACAGCGGGGAGGAAACGTCACGTTATTTTCAGATTTGTCAGGCGAGTGTCAGCCTGCAGGAACGGCACATGAAAAATGAACAAGCCTGACATCATTATGCACGCGACTGCCAATGACATTTATTCCCTTATTAATCAGAGGTGCCAGCCGGTGTTAGCCCTGCGTTCAGTGAAACAAAAGGGAGGGGACATGCAGATTCTCCAGGAACTACAACTCATGAATCTATAACAACCATGTATATTGGAACGAGTAGTAAATGCAGGTTATAATTGGTTTTCGAGTGTGCAACTCGATTTTGACAGGATAAAAACTGGTGACTTCTAGAAGTAACATTCTGTTTTTAGACTTCTCTGTTTCAGTGTGTGTACTCTGTATAAATGCTCTGGAGTTGATCTGACTGAAATTGTGATTTTACATCTCAAAACCGCTACAGCATCTGTCAGGCAGAAACTTGGGACAAGTAATTTGACTGAAACCTTAAAACTGAACTAACTGATTGCTAGGGTTAACTTTGATTTAAACATTTGTAGAATACTAAGAGCTTTATTAGATAGATGGATAGATAGATAGATGGATAGATGAATAGATAGATGGATAGATAGATAGATAGATGGATGGATAGATAGATAGATGGATAGATGAATAGATGGATGGATAGATAGATAGATGGATAGATGGATAGATGGATGGATAGATAGATAGATAGATAGATGAATAGATAGATGTATAGATAGATAGATGGATAGATAGATAGATAGATGGATAGATGAATAGATGGATGGATAGATAGATAGATGGATAGATGGATAGATGGATGGATAGATAGATAGATAGATAGATGAATAGATAGATGTATAGATAGATAGATGGATAGATAGATGGATAGATAGATAGATGGATAGATGGATAGATGGATGGATAGATAGATAGATGGATAGATGGATAGATGGATGGATAGATAGATGTATAGATAGATAGATGGATAGATAGATGGATAGATAGATAGATGGATAGATGAATAGATAGATGGATAGATAGATAGAGAGATAGATAGATAGATGGATAGATACATAGATAGATGGATAGATAGATAGATAGAGAGATAGATGGATAGATACATAGATAGATGGATAGATAGATAGATAGATAGATGGATGGATAGAGCGTCTTGTTTCTCACATGATACGGTCTCTAAAGATGCAGATTGTAACGGTAACACAGTGTTTGTGGCACTGCAAATCTCCTTTAATCTCCCCAACAACAAACACATTGTTCTTTATCATGTGATTATAGCTCTAAGTCTTCTTTCTAATGTGAGGAAAAGGCTTTTACGTGACGGTGATGCTTCATCATTAGAGGAAGACGTTGGGATGTCAGCACGACAGATGGAGGAAGCTCACGGATGTTAATCTTCAGGGTTTGATCACTTATTAAACTGCAGGTTTCTCAGGAGGACAGATGTATTCTCCACGGCTCGACTTAATGATCCCCAGTTTCTGAGAGAGGAACAGAAACTGTGATGCCAACAATCATATGGCGCATTTATACGGATTGATGTACGTTGGAAATGAGAAATAAAGCTATAATCAGAACAGAGATTAGGATCTGAGGCTGAGAAAAGGGTCAATTGTGTAGTTATGAAAAGATGATGTGCTGTTTACATCCCTAAAGTCATACACAACATATCATTAGTAAAACCTGACTCTGCTTCGAGCCAATTAAAACCCAAACACTTAAGACCTGCTGAGTTGGGAAATGTGTCGCTAAACAGAGGATAAAAACAGTGTTAAAACTGATACACAAAATATGTTCAGTCAACATCATCACAGCATGATATAACATATCCCACTGATCTGGTTTGACAACTTCATTTAGGAGTTAAGGCCAAGTAATGAGAACTGATATAATAAGATATAGCATGAACACTGTGCCTCTGAGCTTCTTTATAAGATATATGAATTAGATAGACAGATAGGTAGATAGAGAGAGAGAGAGAGATAGATGGATAGATAGATGGATGGATAGACAGACAGATAGATAGATAGATAGAGAGATAGATAGATAGATAGTGTCACAGTCTGCTTTCTCACTCACCTATTTTCTGCATTATCATTCTTTAGTCACCTGGTAGTCACACCCTGTCTCTCTCTCTCTCACTCTGTTACACCCATCAGCTCCATTAGTATTTAGGCCCACTTCACCTTCACCTCAGTGCCAGATCGTACTTCGCAGCATGCTTGTCTTTCCCGCAGTACTCCTCAGATTGCTCTCCCGGTTTCGACCCTGCCTGTCCCTGACCAGCCTGCCTCGCCTGCTCCCTGACCCGTTCTGTACCTGCGACTCCCGTCCTGCCTTCTCCCGGAACCCTCGCCTGGCCCTGACCAGCCTGCCTCGCCTGCTTCCTGACCCGTTCTGTGCCTACGACTCCCGTCCTGCCTTCTCCCGGAAACCTCGCCTGTCCCCGACTAGCCCTTTGCCTACTATCTGCCGTGTTGTCTCCTACCAGCCGATTGCCTCTAATAAAGCTGGTTACCGACTATCTCTGGTTTCCCGTGTTCTGCATTTTGGTCCTCAGCTCGTTTGTGACAGAACGATCTGGCCAGAAATGGACCAAGCAAACACCGGGTCTCCTAGAGACCGCTTTGAGAGGGTTGAGGATGCCATCCAAAGACAGGAGGTCACAATAGCTACCTTAGCTATCGAGACCCACCAGGCAACCTCAACCCAGGGACAAACGCTGGCTCACCTTACCTCCCAGATGCAACAGATGGCCGCCACCGTACAACAGCTAGCCGCTACCATGGCTGCTACAGTCCCTCCGCCCGCAGCTCCGATGCTCGCTCCAGCCCCTGGGTCGACGGGATACGCTCCGGAGCCTCGTGTGGGAACGCCGGAACGCTACGCTGGTGAGCCGGAGGGATGCAGTCCTTTTCTCACAAACTGTTCCATATTGTTTTCACTGCAGCCACACACCTTCGCCTCCTCGGCGGCTCGGGTAGCTTTCACCGTTAATCATCTGACGGGGAGAGCACGTTTATGGGGAACTGCTGAGTGGGAGCAGCAGACACCAGCCTGCGCCTCGTTTGCCGCATTTTCCGCGGAGATGCGGAAGGTGTTCGGTTCCGTTCGTCTGGGTCCCGACGCTGCTGGAGGCCTGCGGAGTTTGTGCCAGGGTTCCGGCACGGTGGTGGATTACGCTATTGACTTCCGCACCAGCAGCCGTCGCAGCAGCTGGAATGAGCCGGCGCAGTGTGACGCATATCTGAGAGGATTAGCGGATTATATGAGAGATGAGCTGGTTTCCTATGATCTCCCTGCTTCCTTGGATGGTTGATAGAGCTCACCTCTCGGATTGACGGACGAATCCAGACTCGGAGAGGAGAGCAACAGACGCGAGCGGCGGGCCGCTGCTCGCGACAACAACTTCCGGTTTCCGGGAGATTTCGACTTCCGGGTTCGGCGGAGAGTTCCCACTCCTACTCTTACTCACGGTACGAGATCGAGCCCATGCAAGTAGGTCGTACCAGTCTTACCTCTGAGGAGAGGGAAGTACGTCGAAGAGGTAATCTTTGCCTTTACTGTGGTCAGGCTGGACATAGGGTTTCCCGTTGTCCGGTAAAAGACAGAGCTCATCAGTAATGGGGAGTATACTGGTGGGCCAAACCTCTGAGCTGATCCCCAAACTAAGACCCTTGTGCCATGCTCGACTCCTCCTGACAAGCAAATCTCCGGCTCTGGCTGTTTTTATCGACTCCGGATCAGATGTTAGCATCATTGACGAGGAGCTCGCACGACAGCTGGGCATCCAACAGGTTCGGCTGCTCCAGCCGGTACCGGCTAAAGCTTTGGATGGTCACCTGCTGGGAACAGTGACACACCAGACGACACCGGTCCGTATGCTCATGTCGGGGAACCACCACGAGACAATCCGGTTTCATGTGCTACGGTCCTCCCAAATCCCTCTGATTTTGGGTTATCCGTGGCTCCGCCGCCACAACCCGAACATTGACTGGGCAACTGGGTCCATCCTAGGTTGGAGTTCTTCCTGTCATCAGGTTTGTCTCAAGCAGGCCGCCGCACCTCAACTATTGGAGGTCCCGCCGTCTACTCTCCTGCCGGGGGTCCTGCCAACCCTTTGTCCTGTCCCGTTGGAGGCCCCGCCGACTACTCTCCTGCCGGGGGTCCTGCCAATCCTATGTCCTGCGCTGTTGGAGGCCCCGCCGACTACTCTCTTGCCGGGGGTCCTGCCAACCCTGTGTCCTGTGCCGTTGGAGGTCCCGCCGACAACTCTCCTGCCGAGGGTCCTGCCAACCCTTTGTCCTGTCTCGTTGGAGGTCCCGCCGTCTACTCTCCTGCCGGGGGTCCTGCCAATCCTATGTCCTGTGCCGTTGGAGGCCCCGTCGACTACTCTTCTACCGGGGGTCCTGCCAACCCCATGTCCTGTTTCGTTGGAGGCCTCGACATCACATGTCTCGCTGGGGGTCCTGCCAACTCCTGGTCCTCTTCCGTGGGGGATCCTGCCGAAGCCTGTCCCGCCGGCTCCGGTTCCTGTCCGGCCGACACCGGGTCCTGCCCGGCCTCCGGAGCTGTCTGGTCGTCGCCCTCGATCCCGGCCCTCTGTGAGCCGCGGTCTTCGCCCTCGATCCCGACCCTCTGTGAGCCGCGGTCTTCGCCCGCGGCCCGGCCCCCTGACTCTTCCTGCCGCTGCCCTCGTCCTCGAGCCCGGCCCCCTGACTCTTCCTGCCGCTGCCTTCGCCCTCATGCTCG
>CADEHL010001428.1:114526-215843 GCA_902827135.1 Harpagifer antarcticus
CTGGAACTACTTGTAAACAACGTGTTTCCTGACAGACACACACAGCGTTGAGACCGGTCAGGTAGCCTACCTCTGGCTACTGTTAGAAATTAAAATCAATGTTTAATAGCATAATGTAGCTTAAACATACCGTCAGTTTAAATGCTATTTTATTCTGGAAAAAACCGGAAAGTTCTCAATACCAAGCTTTAGTCTGAAAATCCTTCATGACGACATCCGGGACTACCGTCCATTGGTATCACTAAAGTGGCTATTGACGCCGTTAACATGTATTGCATATAAAGTTATGAAAGAGTTAAGGACGAGAAAAGGCTTGTTTAGATATATTGAATGTACAATGTCTGTATCCTCTGATATGCGTAACAACGGACATTAAAACGTTGGAGAGCCGGCCTGCAGAGGATATAAAAACAGCGGGACCTGAGGGGTTCGGCCTCTTCACCTGCCAGAGCCAGAAACACAGCTGCTTTTCTGTCGAACAATATTCTGTTTGTAACATAACCGCGCCTTTATTTTAATTAAAGTACCAATTTGAAACCATCTCAGAGACTCCATTTAGTCTCCTTTTAAGCTTCTCTCCTGGACGCGAGAATTATTACACAGATAACACTACAGGTGATGCAATTCATGACACTTATTTCAAGAAATTCAAGAAATGGACATAAATTATTTATTTAACCGAAACCAAACAACAATTCTTGTGAAAAGAACGTAGGCCTATAACAAGCTTGTTAACAGTAACACAAGCTGTGATGTCGTGTAATTAAAATCACATGACTAAAATGTCCAATAACAGATGAGGGTGGAGCAACCTTCAAACAAATGTCCCACAATACATAGGGTAAAGCAAAACAAAAATCCCCACGTGGCTAAATCTACTTCATCTTTCTAGATGTTGCCAAAGTAAACCTCTCTTCGCTCACTGGCAAAGCAGAAACTCCGGAGCACTTTGTTGAGGTCCAGGCCGTCGGTCACATCTGTGTGGATGTGGAGGAAGAGAAGTGATTGAAGCGGCGCTCGGACATAGTTGAACGAAAGGAAACGTCTTCAACCGACGGAGGCTGGAGAAGCTCCGCTCAGCTGTTGCATTGGACAACGGCACAGTCCTGTCCACTTCACTGAAGAGGGATTAACGGCCCCTACACACGGCGGCGTGCGTTGTCGCTTGCCGGCGGGGGGGGCTGAAACTCGACCAACAACCAATCACATGAATCTCCCGCCCCAGACACACAAGCATGCTGTTTGATTGGCTAGAGCTTGCACTGGCATATGATTCGATCGGCTGACGCCTCCGTCGATGCGGCAAAAGTAGAACATTGCTCTACATTTGTAGCGAGCACCGCGAGAGAAGCTACGCTCTGCTCCCACAATGCAGTTCGGCGAATCGTGACGTCACCCTATTCAAAGTGAATGGGCAGAAGTGTTGAAGCGGCAACGCACGCCGCCGTGTGTAGGAGCAGTAAGTGCCTCGTCCCTGTGCCGCCAGCATGTCCGCGATTGTGGCCACCGGTGACCTTAACAAATAAAGTAAACAACGTAACAAATAAACAAATCTAAGCTTTTTTATTGGTTTGTAATTTACATGGATACATTTGAATGGTTGTGACAATGCTCTATTTGATTGGGTTAAAATGTACATATTCTTCCTGTTATGTCTGCCTGCTTTATTTTTACCTTATGCAAAGTGACCTGCTCTATCGAAACCAGTCGCATTGACCCGAAGACACATTTTGTGTTGTATACTCTGTTGGAAAGAGGAGATTCCGAGCTTTCTAATGATGTCAGGATTGTTTTTGTACTCCAAATATTAAGCAAAATATGTCACATTAGACCAGTGGTTCTCAACTGGTGGGTCGCGAACCAAAAGTGGGTCGCGGACCCGTTTCAAGTGGGTCGCAGATGTGTGAGTGAAGAAATTTTTTTTTAAAATTTTAAAATTTTAAAGTCAAACTTTTATTTTGAAGGCCCGATTTTCTAACGCTGTGCATGCAGTAGGCGTTGGACTGGAAGTACCGGAGACCATGAACGGTTTGAAAACTTCTGTCACGTAATGATCATCTCCTCAATAAAACATCTTTGCTGATGTTTTTTCGAGTCTTCTGGCCAATCAGAATCAAGAGTGTTGCCGGAAGTCCCCATGGAAAATAACTTTGCGGTAGAACTCTTCTTTATACATCCATGGGTACAACTCCAGATAACAATGAACACATAATGAAATATGACCCCCAGTTTGATGATTGACAGGTCACAGAACAATGGGGGCTATCTACCCTTACCCACAATTTAAAGTAATTCACACAGACTCTCTCCTTTTTGCTCTTCTCTCTGTGAGGAGCAGCAAGCTATCAGAACAAAGTGAAAAACAAACAATGGCATAAAATATTATGAATATGTCGGATAGTAATAGATTTATTTATTTTCTTCTCAGAGTGTACCAGAATGGGTAGTTTATAGGTTAGTATTTCAAAAATCTCCTGGGGGAGAATCCCCCAGACCCCCCTTCTGGGGTTGGGTTTTCAGCATATGGGCCTTTTTATGTTATGCAGTTCAGCTTTGATTCCATCATCTCATTAAACCTTATTTAAAAGCATACTTTAGTTCTGTGAAGGGATATAAGGGATATGCACTGTACTTCACTTTAATTAATAATGTATGCTGAAAAGAGTATATTTTACTGCACGATTTTTTGTTGAATAGATTTGAGTGGTTCAAAATTTCGGGTCGCGATCTATTGACTAAGGAAAAAGTGGGTCCCGAGGCCTGACCAGTGAGAACCACTGCATTAGACTATTCAGGGGTCGGCCACAGGCGGACCGCGGTCCGGATACGGACCCAGACGCTGACCTATACGGACCCGGAGCTATAATCAATACATTAATAGGGGATTTTTCAGCGCCTCCCGCTTTTTTAACGCTGATTTGGGTGACTTGTGTAATTTGTGGAGAACCGAAGAGTTTTAGTTTTGGGGGGGGGGCTGGGGGAGTCTGTCCAACTTCTCACTTCAAAAAAGAAGAAGAAATCTAGACCGCAAAAATAATTAAACAAGCGAGTACCTGTTTTTCCTGGCCAAGGACAGGTTCCTTGAACACAACATGAGCGTAACGTGTCTTCACGTGGTATGTCTTGTCTGAAAGGAGTGCTGACAGAGAGCACCGGAACCGCTCCAGCCCTTCAAATATTGCAGTACCCATAAGGAGCCGTACACGTGCCACAGTGTTTACGTGGCTGTGTCTTTAGTTGTAAGCACAGTGGCGATCTGCTGTTAGCATCTGGTTAGCTAGCTATGCTAACGAATTTAAAGAGCTTTTCTACGACCAGGTGGAAGAGAGCTCTCTCCTGAGAGGCTCAAATAACCTCAGCTCAGTGAGGTTAAGGCACACCTTGATATGATCAATATAGTTATTAATGAGACTAAATGAAAAACAGGTATAAAATACTATATGACCGTAACAAAAAAGTTGTTAAAAATAACAAGAATAGAGTTTAAAAGGGGAGTGATTTGTAAAATATCCAAAAAGAAAAGTCTGCTTACAGTTCTGTTTCATATGGGTGTTGAGAGGTATCCATAGATCTCTTCATGTTGCTCTCAAAGTGCACCAGATTGATGCTTTTAACTTCAATATTTAAAAAAAAAAAAATCTTCCCGGGGGAGCATGCCCCCCGGACGCCCCTAGAGGAGGTTAGGTCCCCCCCCACTTAAATAATGTCCACATGGATAGGAAACTAAATACATTTGCACACATCTTGTGTCCATATCTTTCTGTTTTGGTGGTCACGCCACACCGTGCACGTACATGCGCGAGTCAGGGTGAGATATCTGGCTTTTTCTTTGCACAGCATGAAAGAAAGGTGAAATGAATGGGCTGTGATTTTAGTTTTTTTAAGCAGAGGTTGAGTTCAATCATTTGGACGACCCTCGGAGGATGTTGTAAAAATGTAAAGGAAAAAGGTTCCCCCCCCCTGCTGTAAATAATAACAAAAACCCTTGATTTATAAGTTAACATCTCTGCCTCCTATTGATCTGAGTATATTATAAAGAATAGAATTGAAGCATTATAGCACAGGCCTTTGTCAGATGGTATATTACGCTGTTTTGTTTCTGCTTCGAATAGTTCTCTCTTTTTTCACCATACCTGTGTTTGCATCACTGAAACCAATGAGCACCTGCATGTGTATGAGAATGGCCCTGACACCATTTCAGCCCAGATCTAAACTCCTGGCAGGACAAGCTCAAGCTCAACTCTCTCACTGAACAGAACAAAGTGAGTGAGGGACTGTAATATAAGAGGGAAAGAAAGAGAAACTTTAAAAACTGTTCAATTGTTATGATGTGTAAAGACTGATATTGTTCTATAATCGTCTGAAACTGTGAAGTCATGATGTGAAACTGTTAACAAAGAAAAAGGGAAACTCAAGCTGCTGCTACACTTTATTTTATAAATTAGTAATGACAATAAATATTGTTGTTTTTGAATTGTACTTTCTTTATTTGATCACATGCAGACGTTGATAAAGCTGCAGCTACTTCAATATATATCACACTAATTCATGAAGCGAGTTAGACATTTTGATGTTCCGGACCTTTGCATGGGGACATTTTCTCTAACTGGACCTCGTTGAATTTTAGTTGAATACCCCTGGCCTATATAATGACTAGAGTCATCATTTTGAGAAAAAGGCCTTCAAAGTGTCCTTTTCTCTGGATCGATCTGATTGATTATTAGCAAATGATCAAAATACTACGGAGGGAAGATATTTTCGTTTGGTTTACTGGTCTGGGGGAAACTCGCGAGTGTGTGTGTATACGTGTGTGTGTGTATTTTGTGTACACCGGCTGTTGTTCTGCCTGCTGTGACGTCAAGTTACTCCGTTCTCCGCTTGTAATTATGCCGAAGCTTCAAAGTTGTATTTCATCTGAATTTATCGAAACAAGTTTAATATTCTGAAAGACAAGACTTTGTTTATTTGGAATCAGATAAAAACAAATTGTAACGGACCCTGCCGTGTTATCTATGATTACTATACGCCTTACATTCATAATGTCAGCGGAGGGAGGGGGAGCGGCGCTGAGGAACAGCAGAGTGGTGAGGGAGAGCTGTCTTCCCTTTACAAGCTTCAAAATGCCTGTAGCTAATGAGATTGAATATAACAATACAAAATAACAAAATATACACAGCTAGATCAGATCGCGTTTTAGATGTGACTTTAGAGTAGAGGGGAATTATTGAGACGGGATTTGTACACGGCATCCGCCACTGCGAAAATGTGGGGCAGGGCTGAAAAGTGGGGGGGGCGCCAATGGCCCAATGGCCCCCCCACTTCCGGCGCCCTTGATTCGAACCCAAACCATGCACTTTGTTCACAAGCGGAAATTGACAAATCGTTGGAAATGTGTACAAGTTCAAAAGTTATCTTGAATAAATACTTGAGCGAATATGTTTTTTGTTTTAACAGTGAGATTTAGAGTAAAACCTGATCTCCAACCTTTCTTTGTGAACTTCATGGAACATAATGTCATGAGAAAAGTTTCAGACTAAATCTTTACCTTTCCCACGAACGTCCTTTCAAAGCTTGTCAACCGAACACCTGTTTCGGTTGGAAGGACGTGAAGCTGCAGACAAATGAAACGCAGCCATTATGGGTCCTCACGTTCTCCTCTGTCTCCTCTCAGTCGTCAACAGATGGAGTCGTGCCTCGGCTGTGGAGGGAAATGTTTAACGATGTAATTGTTTTCATCAGCCAATCAGAACAGACCTGTGTTATAACGCGCTCTGTAATCACACGCATGTTTTCCTCGGCGCTCTTCCTCATTTCACCAAATTAAGATAATTATTCTGCCGGCTGCAGAGAGGCAGGACGACTGATTGGGTCTGCGTCAGGAACATGAAATACTATAACATCTGTCAACATGTAGAAGAGCATCTTGAAACAACAGAGAGTTAGGAGAGGAAGAAACTGTATGTATATGCTTCTAGTCAAATACTTTTCTTATAACTTCAGTTTACTTTGCAAAATAAGAAAGATGTGAGAACATGAAATACAGTGCATTGTTTCACAGTAAATTAAACCAACCAACAGTATACAACTTGCTCTATCGCTGCCAGAAACTATATTAAAATGCATCTTAAGTGCTAATGCATCTTAAGTGCTAATGCATCATTAATAATAACCTGATATAATAATGCAGCAACAACAGAGCCCAGCTGGACCGGTGTATTCTACGTGGAGATTATCCTGATCAACACAAAGCATTATTTTCTGCATTAATCCAACATATCACGGAGAAATCCCATTGGACCGGGGAGATGCTGCCTTCAGGGACCAACACAGAAATACGACATCCCTGTCCCACTTTATTATGAGACAGGAGACTCTTTTAGGTCTGTTAAATGTCCGGCTGTTAAAGGGTCGTTTTGTGTTATATTGAAATATCCTCCTCTCTTTCTGTCTCTGCAGAAGTGAGGGTAATAAGAGCAGGATGTGTTTTAAGGGAATAAATCAATAGATATCCAAGAAGCACATCTCATTTCATTCTCTCCTTTTCAAAAGCATCACCATAAAGCAGATCCCACAGTTATCTCCCAGTCATTTAACGTTCAATAAAAAGTGGACAGCTAAAGTCTGTTAACAAGAGAAGCTGAATATCTTTTAAATCCCCCATCAGAGCGACGTTCAGATGAGACGCCCTGTAAAGGCTCTCTGCTGCGAGGAAGTGAACCCTGAAGAGACATAAAGAAGTACAGTTTGTATGAATTATTCAGAATAAGTGCAGCGATCGGTAGAGCTGCTCAATAAAAAGTTCAACCTGCGGGAGTTTCCATCGGCTCTCATCTTTCACGGTGAAGACTTTCTCCGAAGCAGAAAGAGAGTCAGCTGTCACAGAGCCAGTAAATGCTTTTAGAGAAATGTCACGTTAGGAGATGGAAGCTGTGGAAATCGCTCCGAGTCTGTGAGGCCTGGAAAGACAGGATGACATTCAGCTGCAGCGTTTGATACATCAATAAAGATGAGCGTAATATGTGAGGTGCTTTTAAAAGAAAAAACCTTCGCATGTTCAGGTAAGCTTCAAGGATGCGTTTGGTAAATATCTCCAGAACACACTTTCCCTCCAGCAGCTTTCACTCGAAATCCTTTTTTTGATCTTCAACGTTCGATGCTGATTGAGTTGGTTCAAAGCATCGTCTGTGCACAGAGTATGAGTACTAACACAACGAATTACAGTACGCATCTCACCAGGAAACTACATTTTCATGGTCTTAGTACTCGGTTCTTTCTGCTTTGTACTTACTCAATCATCATCAAACGCTATGGACATAATGTGTTCTTCAAACTAGTTGTTCTTCCATCCTTTAGACGAGATAACGACACAGCAACGACGTCAGTAAACAGTAACTGGGACCAAATCAACTTTTCTGTGATTGTATTACAGTATCCCGACGATGTTGACCCTTTCTGAAACTCTTTGAATCGGCCATAACAGCATGTTAACATTGTCTCTAAATATGACTTGTTTCCATCAAACTGGAGAACTGTTTCCCGACGAAGTGACATCCTGAAGTTGGGTTTTGTTGGCCCTAATTTGCATTGATCATGTGGGGTCTATTGACACCTGGAGGGGGAATTGTAATATACATGTATGTCTTATATCTTGTGGTCTAAGAACTGACACCCGAACACGATTTCCCAACTATCCAAAGAACAGATTCAGAGTCAATAAGTGACAGATGTCAGGTAGTATTTGTGACGATATGAATACATTGTATTGGATGTCTGAGGTCTTAAATGCCCGAAATCAAAAAGCTCCTGTTTTCCTGAGACGTCCAGAGATGATAAAATACGCAACAAACAGGGTCCCATGGCTGAAAGTCAATCCTAAATCAAAATGCAGTGTTTATTCCTCGAGCAAATGCACTTTAAAGAGTGTTGAACATACTGTAGTGTCTTCAGTGGTTGTGATGTTATCCTGAATGTGTGTTACCTTGTCCGAAAGCCTCTTGTCCCCTTCACGTCTTGGGTTCAGGAGGTTGATGAAAAGTTGTGTATCTGCATGTTAGACGGAGCTAATTGGCTCAGAACGGGCCAGGTGCCATCACTAACGAGCAGTCAGGAGAACGCTTTTTGTGGAGAGTCCCGCTACGTCCACACAGCAGCTTTTCAAAACTCTTGAAAAGCTTGGAGCTGGGCGTGTCTGAAAGCTCGGGGATTTGTAATAGTTCTGGTCGTAAAGAACCGGGTGATTTGCTCCCGTAATTTCTCGTTTGGAATCTGAGGAAATGAACTGCGGTCTGGTTCTCCCAGCTTGCACGCGGTTTGATTGGCTAGCGCTTCTACTGTCAGATTTGCATACACGGGATTTGATTGGCTGACGCTTCCAGCTCAGATTCAAAAGTTGAACATTGCTCAACTTTTGAATCCTGGAAATCCTGGAAATCTTCGCTTCGCTCACCCACAATGCAGTTCGGCGAAAAGCGAGGCAAAGTGACGTCATCCCCATTCAAAGTCAATGGGCAGAGAAGCGGTGGAAGCGATGGAAGATTCGTCTAAAGCTGCTGTGTGGACGCACCGTCCGTCACCACTCACTGTTAAATAATTCAAACTGTGTTTAAAATCATTTCTTTCAACTAAATTAACTGAAAGATTCTGACGGCTGAAAAAGAACATTTGACACTGAACTAAATAAAGGAAACATTTAACAAATATCACTAAATCTCAACCACAAATGTTAAAGGGTAACCAATAGGCACGTGCGTCTTAACAGTATAACTAAATAATGTTAAAATGTTACTCCAGTTTTAATTAAATGCGGGTATACATGCATTCTGTTTTACTTGCCTTTATTGGGAATACAACCCACATAGTATCTACATATTTATGGGATGCTAGCTCTAACTACTAAGTCGTATGGGACACATATATTCTTTATCATTGAAGGGGTTTAAAAAACTTGACATCGGAGGAAGACAAAAAAAATGAATTGCTGAGAAAACATTTTGACCAACAAATTAGGACTTTGAATAAAACTGGACTCAACATTGAAGTATAAAAATGACCAAAACTAAAAACCAATATGCATTTATATCTAAAAGACCTGCCAAAATGTGAACTTATACCCATGTGAGACGGTGAAACAGACTCTTGTTTTCCTGCAGTTATATTGAAATACTGTATAAATGCAAAATACTGCACTTGCTTATGATATTAAAGTGAGACTTATCTCTGAGAACAGGTGCTGTGTGGGCGGACGTCTTATAATCCGCGTTGGCTCATATTCAAGACGACATATGGTGATGCACAAACTGAATTATTTTAGCACTAACAGGAAATGATTCATACGTCAACTGATGTTATACAAATTGAAGTAACTCAGTGGAGTTCTTTGTGTTTGAGGATTGACAGGTTTTAACGCTCGGGAGTATTTTGTATTTTGTTGGACACTGGCGTCGCAGGGTATGTAGGGATTAGTTTTAACAAAGCGATTTAAAGATCAGTCAGCATGCATTAATGTTGTCATGAGAGAGAAGCGGAAATCGTAGGAGTATATTGCTTTTTGGTAATCAAATGACTTTTTAATGTCTTCAAAGAGAGCAAGGCAGTAACATCAAGTATACAGTATATACAGAGGAATAACAAAACATAAGAAACACCTTAAGTAAAGTAAAAAAAAGGGAACTACAGCACGGTCACATGACTTCACATCACCACCGCTAAGCTAAAGGAGGCTAATGTTGGGCTATAAAGGAACTACAGCACGGTCACATGACTTCACGTCACCACCGCTAAGCTAAAGGAGGCTAATGTTGGGTTATAAAGGAACTACAGCACGGTCACATGACTTCACGTCACCACCGCTAAGCTAAAGGAGGCTAATGTTGGGCTATAAAGGAACTACAGCACGGTCACATGACTTCACGTCACCACCGCTAAGCTAAAGGTGGCTAATGTTGGGCTATAAAGGAACTACAGCACGGTCACATGACTTCACGTCACCACCGCTAAGCTAAAGGTGGCTAATGTTGGGCTATAAAGGAACTACAGCACGGTCACATGACTTCACATCACCACCGCTAAGCTAAAGGTGGCTAATGTTGGACTATAAAGGAACTACAGCACGGTCACATGACTTCACATCACCACCGCTAAGCTAAAGGTGGCTAATGTTGGACTATAAAGGAACTACAGCACGGTCACATGACTTCACATCACCACCGCTAAGCTAAAGGAGGCTAATGTTGGGCTATAAAGGAACTACAGCACGGTCACATGACTTCACATCACCACCGCTAAGCTAAAGGAGGCTAATGTTGGGCTATAAAGGAACTACAGCACGGTCACATGACTTCACGTCACCACCGCTAAGCTAAAGGTGGCTAATGTTGGACTATAAAGGAACTACAGCACGGTCACATTACTTCACGTCACCACTGCTAAGCTAAAGGAGGCTAATGTTGAGTACAATAGTTGCAACTGTAAATTATTCTGACTGTGTGGAAGTTGATTATTTTGCAATAAAAGTTTTTTTAACGAATCCAGCTCCATGTCGAACTCAAGAGAACTCAGTAGGAGTGAAATAAAGACGTGTGGTGTTTTAACAGCCAGCTGAACAAAGACCTGAGGATAACGAGACATAAACCCGACAAGAAAAGATTAAACCAGCAGCGTTACTGATTCCATGTCTGAAAGGAGCTGTTAGAAAGCAATTATTCTTGCTCCTCTTTTCATTCTGGAGAACTAATAATGACTGAATCTCTTCATTAGGTGTGGATCTGCGGCTTTATCGGCCCCAATTTGCTGCTTCTTCTTCCTCCCAGAGACATTCATTCACAGCCGCTTCCTTCCTGCCTCCGGATGTTTCTTCTCTTAATAACTGTTGTTTTTGTCTTTATCTCCAAAAACAGCCCCCCCCACTGTGTCTAACACACACACACACACACACACACACACTCAAACTTTCCCTGTTACTTTGACTCTGAGATGTGTGTTAGCTTCCCCACCCTGCAGGCTTCATTTGGAAATCAGATTCGTACGCATTTGTCCAACCAAATGAGGTTCAATGAGGAAAAAACAACGTGTGCAGATTAGCTCAAGACTCTCAGAATACTGTTTACGCCTTTAGATACCGAGTCTATAATGTATAATTGTGTGTTTAAATTAAATACATCAACAAACCTTAATTGCAAGTCTGCTGCTGCTTATTCCAGCTTAAAGTCTTCATTTGAAATAATAGGTGTTTTCCCTCTCCTGAGTTATTAAGGTTATCGTGCACACGAGTAATTAACATTTTTATGTTGCCATTATCTCAGTAAGTGGACGCATCACGCTGAATTCCCAATGTGTATTTTGAACGGGAAAGTTAAGAAATTGTAAAGACAGGGCTGTAAACATCACATGCATGGATCTCTCATACTGTTCATTACGGTGAAGCTTCTCCTGTGTTCAGCAAGATCATTATTCGCTCTTTCGAATTTTATTTGGGAAAGATTTTCTATATTTTGAAATGGTTCCTGCAGAAATGCATGGAAGTCGTTGAAACTCCCAAATGTGCTTCAAATATACATTAGTTTTGCACGTGGTAGAGAACATTTCAATAAGTGCATTTTGTGTGAAAGCAAATAGAGATTATTCATAGTTTCTCTGACTGCATGAAGACTTCCGTTTGGATCAATGCATGTCTGCAAAACAATGTCCCATCATCTAATCAGAGATACACAACACTTACTTTCTTCTTTATATGTTTCTCTGGTCCACAATGCTCTACTATCCGGCACCTTAATGCAAGTTAATACAAATGTGCTTTTACTCGTGTCATCTCCTCGCGTCCAATTATAGTCTCCTGGATGGACGACATGTTGATGGGAATATGTATTATATGTATATTTTCCCTCAGATGTCTTTATGGCCCCTGAGGCCTCTCAGTGTGTGTGTGTGAGTGTGTGTGTGTGTGTGTGTGTGTGTGACCGTACAGACCAGTTATTACCCGCTGTAATGAAGCCGGCGGCGTAACGAGCCGAGGAACGACTGACCTTGACAGTTTTCTCTTCTCGTCGCCGCCCTCCTCGAAGGTTTCCTCAGAGATCATTAGGATGCCGGCAAACTGCAGAAACCTGTTGAGGAAACACTTATCTCTCACATCCTGTAAATACTGAGGGTCCTGGTTCAGAATGAGGATCAGAAACAGGTTTATTACCAGGTAGGTTGGCACTATGACGAAATATGTTCGTCAACGTCCTTTTTTTCCATGACGAAAACGAGACGATGACGAGACGGCACCGACGGCAGTAAACAATAACTGTAACGAAATCATCATGCAATATCGTTGACGAAAAGTGACGAGACGAAAATGTAGTTTACTAAATAAAAACTATGCCAAAATCTCTCTTTACTTTCGTTGACGAAAAATGAGGAGACGAAATATTATCAAAGACAACATTACATCTCTGATAGTCAGTTTTTCTCCCAGCAGTTCCATTTCCGGTGCTGCGGCAGGGCAGCAGCTGTGTGTCTGTGCTGCACGCGGCGGCACATTTGAATTACACCGGGCAGCGGCACACTGTGAACTGTCAGGAAGACCCGGGTCTAACTCGTGGTCTAACTCGTGGTCTAACTCATGGTCTAACTCGTGGGCTAACTCATGGTCTAACTCGTGGTCTAACTCATGGTCTAACTCGTGGTCTAACTCGTGGTCTAACTCGTGGTCTAACTCGTGGTCTAACGCGTGGTCTAACTCGTGGTCTAACTCATGGTCTAACTCGTGGTCTAACTCGTGGTCTAACTCGTGGTCTAACTAACCTTATTTAACAGAAAATAAAATGGCAACAACAGGGCTTGGTAGCAGTGGTCGCACTCGCGTTAACCGAATACCCCCCGTCAGCGCGAGTGAGTGATAAATTGTGCACTCGACGGATAATAATGGATTATGACGGAAATGTTACGATCCTGTCCGTTAAAATGACTGACAACGAAAAAGTCTAAAGCCACCACTGCTTGGGAGAAAGAAACGATGTGATATTTGGGCCCATTTTCGCTGCAATGAGGCGGAGAAAAAAAGCGAATGCATTGTTTCATCAGAAGGGAAGCAATGTGGCCAAAACACAGGAAACACCACAAACCAGATACTCTCTGTGAAGCTTCTTAATCATTCAACCTGTGCTTCATCAAATAAGGACAAGATATAATCCTATTTATTTATATATACTAAAATGACAAATTATTGGTTTGACTGAAATGTTCTATATAATCTGATGACTAAAAAAGACTCAACCGTTTTCATTGACTAAAATAAGACTAAAATGCTCAGACTTTAAGTCGACTAAAACTTGACTAAATAAAAACAGGATGAAGGTGACTAAATATGACTAAAACTAAAAAGGAAATTTAACACAGGACTAAGACTAAAACTAAATAAAAAAAATAGCTGACGAAATTAACACTCGTTGGCACTTACGAGGAGCTTGACTCTGTCTGTACAAACCAACTGAAAGATTGACATTAAAGTTGGCTTTGACTTTGAACTCAGTTTACAACGTTCTCCAAATGTATAACGGGGTAAAACGGTGGCACCGTCACCATGTTGTGACGTGCAAACACATCATAACGACACCATCAGGTGGTTTACAATGTGAGTTTGTTTTCTGCAGCTAAAGGAAGACATGCTCAAGCAAGTATGATTTGATTTTGTTTGAGAGATGCAGATGGGGTCATGCAAGAGTTTCTCACACAATTAGCTTGACCATTTTACGAGGTGTATTACCTTCTGATTGTACAGTGTGTGTGTGTGCGTGTGTGTGTGTGCGTGTGTGTGTGTGTGTGTGTGTGTGTTATTGTGTGTGTGTGTCACCCGCCTGACCTCACCAACCGGTAATGACTGTGTGATAAAACAGAGTGATTAAGGCGCTGAATTCGAGGCCAATTAGGCAGCTAATGAAGCTCGAGGTGAAACGAGGAGCAGAGGAGCGACAAACTCTCGCAGCGACTGACCCTGATAACGCCTTCATGTAGTCGCCTCCCAGCCTGATTTCACACACACACACACACACACACACACACACACACACACACACACACACACACACACTCAGTGAACTCTCTCGAGTGTGAAAGTAGGTTTTGATGACCCCTCCTCCACTGCTGTTGTATTATGTTCAGACACTGTGTGTGTTTGTCCACCGGTCCACTAACAATCGATCCATTTTATTTGTCACTTCAAGTCGTAAAAGGTACAACTCCACGGAAATGCAGTCCCGTCAGCACCTTCAAGTTACTACCTATAAAGAACACACCTCTGACTTTAGTCCTCTACTCTACTACGTCAGATCGGTGTATACACAGAAAGAGGTCGAAAGGAACATCGTTATCCCAGGACTTACCCAGGTTCGGTGAAACAAGGGGTTTCTGACGTCCTGTTGGAAACTGATGAAGGCTTGGTGGCTGTGCAACCCATCGCCTATCAGCACACTGTGACTGTGTGTGTGTGTGTGTGTGTGTGTGTGTGTGTGTGTGTGTGTGTGTGTGTGTGTGTGTGTGTGTGAAGATGTCCGTAAGAAGAGATCACGACCGCCATGGTGCAGAGAAGATGGACTCAATGTTGCTACATGTTACATTACACTTTCTTACGTTGCACTCTGTTACTTTACTTTACATCACAGTGCTTTGCTTTACTCTACGTTGCGTCACACTAGAAACTAGAACACATATATATATATATCTGAGTTTAATGTACAATACACATAATGAGGTTACAATGTAGTTCAAACTCAACACTTTGGGACAGTTTGAGTCTTTTCAAGTGAAAAATAGGGTAATTTCTTCATAGACTTCTATACAATCAGTGGAGTCGCCCCCTGCTGGAAATTATACTGAATGCAGTTTCAAGGAACGTCAAAAAGTACACATTTTTGTAAAATAGACATAAGAGCATAAATGCAACTGGACAGGTCCCACATTAAACTCACTTCAACAGACTGCATTATTCAACATAGCTCAGATCTCTTCGTCTCGTTGCAGATAACTTAGTTCCCGTTGTTGTGTGTTTTTCATCATGATTGTCTTCATCTGAACCCTTACCATGCCCATATATAGTTCCTGTTCGTCTTGTCTGATCACACCAACCCTCTACCTGTTGACTAAAAGCCTTTGTTGGTTTTTTGTTTGTAGCCTTTATTTATCAAGGTAAAACATCCCATTGAGATCAGTGATCTCTTCTACAAGGGAGACACATTGGTTACAACAGAAAACTAAAACAGGACGCATACAACATAATGACCGGGTACAATTTACAATTAACGTATTCACAAAGACAGGTACCAGGAGTATCAATTCCTCAAGCTGTGCTTTAAGATGATGCAGGGGAACCAGCATGCTCATTGTTAATATGTTTTGCAGAGTCTTCCAAGCTGGAGGAGCTGCGCACATAAACGTGTTAGTGCCTAAAACAGTCCTAGCACTTGGTCCATGTAATAAAAACACATCCTGGGGTCTTAGGCAATAGCTACTCTCTGTGATATCCGTGAGCAGATGTAAATCAAATCAAGTTTTATTTATAAAACACATTTAAAAGCGATTGTTGGTCGAGCCAAAGCGCTGTACATGTAATAAAAACACTTTACAACAATCACAATAAAAGACAATCATTTACTACAGAAATATAAAAAATAAGAACACAGGGAAAAGTCAGGAGTCGTGCTCCGCTCTGACTAGAAGGCCAGGGAGAAGAAGTGAGTCTTCAGTGAGGATTTAAAGAGCCCTAGGCTCTGGGCCGACCTCACGTGGAGGGGCAGAGTGTTCCAGAGCCTGGGGCCAGCTGCTGCGAAGGCTCGGTGCCCTCGGGTTTTTAGCCTGGTCTTAGGCACTACCAGCAGAAGCTGGTCAGCTCTGGCTGGGGTGTAGCGCTGGAGGAGTTCAGCTCTATAGGCCGGAGCCAGCCCATGTGGTGGTGGTGGTAGGTAAGGTGGTAGTTTACCCAGCATGGCTTTATAAATAAACCAGTGACTGAGCCTCCGTACAGTAAGTGATAGAAAACCTGCCTTGGCATACAGGGTACAGAGATGAGTAAGTGCTTTACAGTTAGTAACAAATCTCAGTGCGCTGTGATAGGCGGCATCTAACTTGTTCAGGCAATGGGCAGGTGCATTCATATAGACCAGATCACCATAGTCCAGCACAGGTCAAAAGGTCACAGAGCCTTTTCCTGGCATCAAATGAGAAACAGGACTTGTTTCTGAAAAAGAAACCTAGCCTAACCCTCAGCTTTTTAAGCAGGTTATTGACATGAAGTTTAAAAGTAAGACAATCATCAAGCCAGAGACCAAGGTATTTATAACAGGTCACCACTTCAAGTACTTGTCCTTGCGCAGTAACAATATCCAAAGCAGTCTCTGGTGTCTTCCCTTCGTTACAAAGCTAAATGTCTTTCGGATGCAGCTTCATATTAGCCGGACAGAATATTAACTTTATCAGATTTTGTGTTTCGTATAAGATTTCTTGTTTTTATATCTTCTGTCTGCAACATGACATCAAGTCAAATTCCTAGTATGTGCGAACCTACCTGGCAATGAACCTGTTCCTGATGAACACATCTCCAGCAGAGTATCAAAGTGTTCCCTCAGATCAGTGTGAATGTAGAGTATTGTTCGTGCACATGTCATTTCTCCGGAGCAGCATCTGTGTGGCGGTGCAATAAAAACCCCTCTCATCTTTCTTTAGCAAGTTTGTGAGCTCTCCGGGGAAATGTTTCCGACTCGCAGCGGCTTCTCTAACATCGCCGAAACAAGATCCGAGAGGGAAATGTTGCCGTTAAATGAACGTCTCCCCAGCAGGTCAGACCTTTAACGATGTAAAACTGAGGGGTAATTGTGCATCACAGTCCTTCTGATCTTCCCCCCGGACTCTGTTGTGCTTCTGACTCTTAGTTATCCTCGTGCTTTCATCTGTTCCTCCTGATGACCTTTCCCTTCCAAAGGCTTCTGCACAACCTGGCCTGGCCTCAGAGAGTGTAATGATGCAGACATGTAGGGGGAGAGTGAACTGTATGAAATAATAAATATAGCTCCGAGAGTCCAACCATTCAGGTGCTGTATTATTATTATTAATGTATTAAAATAAAGCTTGTCTCTCTGTTCCTCCTGATCCAAGCCTGTGAAACCCACTCATCCACTCACTCAGCCAGTTAGATTTCGGTTCATACGTGACTTAAAAGTTCATAGTTGACGTCATTTGTGGGTTAGGCATTAACAACAAACCAGATGCAAGGGGGCGTGGCCAGCAGCAGCAATTAGCATATACAGCTACAGAATCAGCACTTTGGGAACAGGGCTGAAACAGAGGGGATTGTGGGATCTGTTTGGTGTTTCAGCCAATCAGAGACAGGCTCTGTATTTATCTGAGACCTGTGAGATATGGATGAGAAACAGTGTAATAGAACACCACATTTTATTTGTACAACAAGTGTGGTGTTGGATTATTTACAAGATATAATTGGTATATTATAAAAATATAAATACTTGTATTTTGAAATCTGAAAGCTATGATGCTATGCCGAAAGATAAAAAAATGTGTTACCGTCATATTCACAGAACATTACTGGGGAATAACATTAAACAGTCCAATTGGGAATCCATTTGGAATTGAACTTTCACTTTATTGTTTTTAAATCCGCTCTTTGAGAATACGTGAAAGGCAAATGAAAAAGCACCAGATATTAGATGCATTATTAATAAATCAACAGCACAGTTAGTCATTAACAGTGTTGTGACAGCCAGGGCCAGCTCTGACCAATGTGCACGATTTTAGGATCTATATAAATAAAGAAAAATCTCTCCAACAAACCAATACACTACAGAGACATAAATGTATAGACATAAGTTATACATCAAGAAGGCTTCACATGTATTCAGTAACGTATTGACATCTGTTAATTGAGGGGTGGACATCACATCCTGGGGGGGGGGGGGCAATGCTTCACTCTGGTGCACTTTGAAATGACGGCTCCTCCAACAGAGCAACTCAATACAACAGATACAATTGTGCAAGTAAATAAAATAAAATATGATATAATAGAAATTGTGCAGAATAGTCTAAGTCATTGGAATATTGATATACAAGTTGCAAACAGATTAATGTTATGGATGTTCTTTCAAAAGTGTTGATGTAGTTGTTGAATATTTGCTTTCAATGATTTGCCCTTCTGCTTTCAGATGTAGTTATTTATGAAGTTATGACCAGGACTGATAATAATCCAATCCAAACCTCTGCAGACCCCTTCCTCTCATCTTATTCAGGAGTAGAAAGACTCTAATAAAACGCCTCTGATATTCCTCAAGGTGAGTCCTGATGTGTTCCTCTCTTCTCTGCACCAATCAGAGCCTCCTTTATGCTCCGATGTTCACCAATCAGAGCCTCTTAGTGCTTCAGAAGCTCCTCGTTGACCTCGCTCTAACATCCAGCTCTCCTCCTCAGGTAATTATGATTGAGTCTCTCTTTGTGACACAAACACCTTTCAGGAACACCGGCTGCTTCTTTAGTATTCTGCTGGAACTCTGTATAATCTCGCTGCATTACGGAGTCACAACGTTAATTAAAAATGACCTTTAGAGGCAGCGATTAAGCCGGGCTCCTTTAAATCAAAACGCTGTGGGTTTAGAAGCTGTTAAATTCAATCAATAAGGATCTTAATTATCAGGTGTGTGTGGGGGGGGGGGGGGGGGCGGGGGGTCTCCTCCCTGAATGAACAAAAATAATTAGGATTTCAATTTGTAAAACATGACATATAAACTTTAGGAAATGCAATGTGAGTGTGGAAAAGTTTGAGCAATCATCTTATGTGCAGTAGTCAACATTTATTTACTTATTGTATAGACATCTTTCACAGTGCATATTATTATTTGTATTATTATAAATGAATTCGATAACTAAAAACTGCTGGCTGTGTGTTTTGATTTCAAACTTAAATTACAATCCTTGAACAAAGCTTAACTCAGGATTGATGAAACTGTTTGCAAGGCAAGGCAATTTCATATATACAGCACTTTTCAGCACGTGGCGATTCAAAGTGCTTTACAGATTAAAAGCAAACGACATTTAAGAACAAATACATTATTAAAAAGGCATTTAAAAACAGGCATAATAAGCAAAGATAATGAAATAAATTAAATAAACACAGCAGGTACAGAATACATGACTGAAAGGCATACTGTAGTGTGAGTATGGGCAACTCAATTAAAAGCAGAAAAAATAGGAAGTGTTTCGGGGAACAAAGATTCTCCTCCTAGAGCACCATTGTACCAAATCTCTCTCAGAGGGGCGTGGGGAGGGGCTCCTTATTTTCATCGTTTTCATTTCATTTAATTTCAAACCTTTATTTTACGAGATTGGTCCCATTGAGATGATAGATCTCTTTTTCAAGGGAGACCTGCAGCATATAGGTTCCACATGAAACATAAAACAATAAAGGACATCATACATTATATTTACAGGATACATTTACATAGTTATAGACATTTACAAGTGCCCATAGTATCACCGAGCATTTCATTTAGCCTAGCTTTAAAGACATGCAGAGGAATGAGATTGCTCAGTTTCAATTCTTGCTGAAGATTGTTCCAAGCAAGTGGAGCTGCGCACATAAAAGCTGTCGTACCTAAGACAGTCCTTGCTCTTGGCTCATCTAGCAATACTACATCATGTGATCTCAGACAATAGCTGCTTGCAACTCTCTGTGTGATCAGAGAGCAGATATAATACGGAGTTTACCCAACAAAGCTTTATAAATAAACGTGTACCAATGACTGAGCCTCCGTAGAGTAAGTGAAGGCAGACCTGCCTTGGCATACAGGGTACAGTGATGCGTAAGCAGTGGCAACTGGTCATTAGGGGCAGGTGGCACAGCCCCACCTAGTGTCAGCAGAAAGTATTAAAATAATGATTACAACAAAATGCAAAAAATAAATTAAAATATATATAAAATATATTTTAAGATCATGTTTAATCATCTGATTCGTCCCATTGCTGTTTTAGTCTGTGTTCTTCTAATTAGTGTCTACAGTGTGTGCCTATTGAGCTGTTTAGAGCCATGTGGGACAAAACCCGATCCTGCCCCTCCCTCTCACTGTCTAAGTGAACGGTGACTGTAAAAACTACACTGCGCATGCTCAGAGTATTTTCCTATTTAATGTGTGTGGCAAAAAAATAATGACCATAGGGGCATAGATACGTCCTCTCACATAATTCAGAGCTGATTGGCTGTAAGTACGTGTGCCGCGAAAAGTGTGGTGTGTGAAGAGCAGGTGAAGAGGAGGAGAGAGACGCATCCTAAAACCAGGAAGTAAGCTGCGCATGGCTTCCCTCCACAAAAAAGCAATGAGATTTCTCTATAGGATTTTAGAAAATAGCTCCAAATAAGATCTGTGGGAAACGTAGCTGTTCAGCCGGATAATATCCACATGTCTACCCTACTTTTATAATTTTTGAATCATAAATCCATCATTTAGATTTATGATAGACTTTTGAAACTACAAGAAGATAAGGAGGATTTTTACAAAAAAGTAATAGAGATTTTTCACAAACCACCCACTGCATGGCTGGATATGCCTATACTGGCTAGCCTCTGCTTTAAGATGCGATGATCAACGGTATCAAACGCTTTGGACAGGTCAATAAATAGAGCTGCACAACTCTGCTTATTATCTAAAATACTCATAATGTCATTCACCACTTTCATTGTGGCAGTGATGGTGCTGTGTTGCTTTCTTAGGATCTAACTTGGTTAATGCTTCATGAACAACATCAACAGTAAAAGGAGTAACACTGAAAGGGATTTCCAGACCACATTGTTCAGAGTCACGGATTGAGGTGTTCACAGCAGCAGAGTTAGAAACAGAATCAAACAGAGAACCACAGGACACAACATGCTTATTAAAGCAATTTAGCATAGTGGCCCTGTCCGAAATAGTGCCAGATGCTGTGGTAAGGCACGGAGGTAGCTCATTACGGATCTCACCGGTGGATATCGATTTTATGGCTTTCCAACATTTTCTAGGATTATTTCGGTTTTCTGTGGTAACTGACAAATAGTACTTCGACTTAGCACGTTTGATATGTGAAGTAAAGCTATTCCTTAGCTGCCTAAAACGCAGCCATTCTACCTCTGAGCCTGATTGCCTAGCCTTTGCCCAGGCCTTGTTTCTCTCATGAAGGAGACTGGAAAGATTAGCAGAATACCAAGGATTGTCTCGTCCCTTTACTCTAAATGTACGCAGGGGTGCATGTCTATCAATGATCTCCAAAAAAACCAAGATACAAATAAGACCATGCAGTTTCTACATCAGCACACAGATCCATTTTTCCCCAATCAAACCCAAACAGATCATGCACAAAACCCTGCTCCACAAAATGTGTTATGTCTCTCTTAATAATAATACGAGGTTTAACTTGTTGAACCTTAGTGTCCCTAATTGTGGCTACAGCACAGTGATCACTCAGATCATTCGCAAATACTCCCACAGATAAGTATTTGTGGGGAGCATGAGTTAAAATTAGATCAATTAGGGAGGATTTATTAGGGGACTTAATGTTAGGGCGAGTAGGACTGTCAACAATCTGAGTAACATTTAAAGAGATACAAAGGTTTTTAAAATCCTCTGACACTGCAGTTAATCAGTCCCAGTTAAAATCTCCAAGTAGCACTATTTCCTTGTAGTCTAGCTGTGATAAAAGATTTGCTAGCGAAGACAAGGAGTCTTTGACAGCTGAGGGGGGTCTATAACAACTCACTACCATGACCTGTTGACCTTTTGCCACTTCTATATTTATGGCTAAAAATTCAAATTGCTTACTGATCGATTTGGAAACTAATGTGGTTACACTGAACTTATTCTTAACATAAATGGCAACGCCACCACCTTTATTAGGCCGGTCGGTACGATACACATTAAACCCATTTAAGGCAATGTTAGAGGCCAAAATAGATTTGTTTAGCCATGTTTCTGATAAAACAATGACGTCAGCGTCAGTCGAGCTCGCCCAAATGCGGATAAAATCTAGTTTACCTAACAGACTGCGCACATTCAAGTGGATGAAACCCAACCCAGACCTAGCTTTAAAATCAGCAGGAGTAGCGATCTGACTACTACTACTGGGTGGACCAGGGTTAGGTTGTACATTTCCTGAAAGTAATAGCAACAAAAAAAACAGGCATCTTTTCCTCTTAAGCGACACACATACAATGTCATCTAATTTAGAAACATCGGAAAAGTCTGCGAGAGTGTGATTAGAGCTTAAGAAGCAGTCCTGAAGAACCATCATCGCAGGAAAACAAAAAAGACAAACATATTTTGTCGAGCAGATTGTCTGTGACAAGGCAACCGGTAATTGTTTGAGCAACACATCCGAACCTTTGCAGGGGATGCCCACTGCCGGTGGCAGAACAGACCTGAATCCAGTAGACTCCTCAGAATGACTAGAGATCTTCTCATAGTCCAAAACAGTTAACAGGCACAGCAGAATGGAAGTGCTCCGGTCCCTCCGTGGTATCCCCGGGTTGAAAGCAGGCCTTTGCAACAGCAGAACCAGGACAGGTGGAAAGCAGGCCCCAGCGGTGGTAAAATCGTCCTCCGTACAGCAGCACACGCCCGGTGGAAGCAGGCCAAGCCCGAAGCGTGGATCCACTCCGTCTCTCCGCGACGACTCCGGGGTAAACACCTCTCCAGTACAGCCGTATTCTACAGGTGGGAGCAGGCCTCCGTAGATCGCAGATCGCAGGCAGCAACAGGTGGAGCCGCTCCGTCTCTTCGCGACGTCTCCGCGGGAAAAAACCTCAGCACAGCCGTATTCGACAGGTGGGAGTAGGCCTCCGCAGATTGCAGACAACTAAAACTACTACTTGTATAAGCAGGGATGGCTAAATGTTTGTAAGCAGGAGAGCTAGATGCTAACAGGTAGTGGGAGCCTGTAAAAATGGTGACTGCCTCACGCCTTGGTTAACAGCAGACGGAGATTGGAATTCACAAGCGTACATCTAAAGTAACAGACAGAGAATCAGCACTTTTGAAACAGGGCTGAAACAGAGGGGATTATGGGATGCTGCAATGATCTGTTTGGGGTTTCAGCCAATCAGAGGCAGGTTCTGTATACATCTGAGACCTGTGAGATATTGATGAGAAACAGTATAATAGGGGACCTTTAAGTGTTTCATTGCAATATCTACACTGTATGTGCAAACCTCTTAAGCCACACGGACCCGGTTCCGGGGCCGAAATCACGTCATTTGCAGGAAACAACGTCTAAGGAACCTTAATATTTAATAAACTATGAATATTTTATATCCATATAACGGAAAAAAATTAATTTAACTGATCTTTTTCATTTTTTTTTTCAAAAAAAACACACAATGCTAACACTGACCCTCTGAATTAGCCCAGAGCGAAAAATGCTAACCTATTACTGCACCGGAAATTACTCCTAGCTCCCTTATTACTTATCCTAGGTGCACATCCAACACATCTTTTATGATCGTAAGGAGACACAGAATCTAACGGTGCCCACCTCAACACTGAAAGATACAAACGACGACGTTATCAACAAAAACGTACATCAAAACATGTGGCGCTAGGTAGCCAAAAATGCTAACATGGGTTACCTTGGTCTTAGTCTGGTCAAAACTGGTCTTCAATGGCATTAAAACGATAACAACAATGCTGAAGTTAATCCATAGGTTAATCCAATGTGTCTATGGGACGATTTCCCTTCGATTCTATTGGCTCTAACGGTCAGGAAGAGATGTCACATGTCAAAATTGAACAAGGGGGGCCAGAGATAAGGACAATCCACCCAAATGGCCCCAGAAGAGTTGCTAAAAAGGTCAAATATCACTTGTTTTGCATCAATCTTGATACAGGGTACTTATTATATGTTGTACTTTGGATTCCTAAAGCATTTAGTCTACCTTACCATCATCCAAAGTTAGTTTTCACTATAAGTACAACATATTTTTTGGACGGACACTATCATATACAGTTTTTTACCATGTTAAATCTGAATTTTCTTTAAAATAAAAAAACATCTATATTGATTCTGACTTTTCTACATCCAACTCACAGATGTAACCTTGCTTTGAGAAAAAAGATTATTAATTTAACCCTTTTAGAACGGAAGATATGGTCATTTGTTCTGGGAATGTCATTTTCGAGCCTGAAACCTGAAAAACAGGCTTGGTGTTTAGTGCTAATGACAATAAAGCCTTGAATCTTGAAACTTGAATGACATTTGGTTCCCTCTGAGGAGGACTCAGGATGCTGTTCGGCTTCTCGCTGATGTCGTCTTTGTGTATGTGTTTCACTCATTAAAAATCCATTACATTCCTGCTAATGGAGAATTAATGAGGACAAGTCTGTTGAAACGTCCTTCATGTGTGGCCGGGGAGGAAGAGGAGAGGCTGAAGGACTCCCAGACTTTCTCCTGAACACAAGAGGTGGAAAAGGAAGAGAGCTCGAGGCAAGATCAGCGAAAGAAAGTTATCCTACTTTCCATGCTCCAGATATTCTTTCAACTGGATGAAATTAGAGGTGGGTGCATTTACATGTTAAAACGCTTCAACCCTCCGAGCCTAACCGGCTGACTCGATACAAAAACCCTCTCCAAGCTCAGCAGCAACTTTCTCCTTCTCTTTGTGAATCCTGAATTAAATATAAAACCTCTGTGATTCTCAACCTGCAGCCGCTGATTCCTCGACACCGTCTGGTAAATTATGGAAGATAATAACCGTGCACGAAATGTCAGGGAAATGCATTCCTCCCGCAGCAGGAAGGTTCAGGTGCAGCTGGGAAAGAGGAAATTCGTTTTGCAGGATGAACCGGTAGAGAGAGGCACCAGGACAAATGAATTATGGTAATGTGAATAGATTCCTACACTTGAAATACGTGCCTCAAAAATGTAGGCTTTGCTTACTGACGACAACATGTATCAAATATTGAGTCTCCTAATTGGATGATTGGTTAACGAGCAGATTCTGGTTAATTAACGTCTGATTAGGAGCTGAAGGTGACCTCGCCTCAAACCTGAGACTCCTTCACTGCTTCTGTGATCAAAGTCAGTAAATAGCAAATTGATTAAAAAAAGAGGAAGATTGGACATTATTTTGGTGATGAAGTTTGATCTTTGGTTGGAAAGTGATTTAAATAGAAGGTGAGCTTTATAATTATAACAATAAGTGTGTAGAAAGGGGAACAGTGCATCAACTGAACCAAGACACAAAGTTCTAATACACTACCAGATCCTCCATCCTCAAAATAAAAAATAAGTAGGAGCAAGATAAGTGTAAAGAGTGGGGAGGGTAAGTATGGATGGAGACCCCGACTATTCCCAGAAGACACCACTTCAGTGGATAATTGTCACAAACGAGCTGAGGACCAAAATGCAGAACACGGGAAACCAGAGATAGTTGGTAACCATCTTTATTAGAGTCTATAGGCTGGTAGGAGACAACACGGCAGATAGTAGGCAAAGGGCTGGTCGGGGACAGGCGAGGGTTCCAGGAGAAGGCAGGACGGGAGTCGTAGGCACAGAACGGGTCAGGGAGCAGGCGAGGCAGGCTGGTCAGGGACAGGCAGGGTCGAAACCGGGAGAGCAATCTGAGGAGTAGTGCGGGAAAGACAAGCATGCTGCGAAGTACGATCTGGCACTGAGGTGAAGGTGAAGTGGGCCTAAATACTAATGGAGCTGATGGGTGTAACAGAGTGAGAGAGAGAGAGACAGGGTGTGACTACCAGGTGACTAAGGAATGATAATGCAGAAAATAGGTGAGTGAGAAAGCAGACTGTGACAATAATAGTGACGGGAGAAGTCATTCAATTAAATGGCAACAACTGTTTGGTCAGGTTGTTAAATCTGGCCAGAAAACACTCGGATAATATGCTCTGAATGCTTACATTATATTCAAACCCAGTCTCACGGCATTTCGTGTTCTAGTCACGACATTAATCTATTGATTCGTGTTCACCAACACCATTTCCCCCTTTTTTTCGTGTCACACAGAACGATTTTAAAAGCAATGTATTTCTATTGGTGTGTTTCGTGCCTGCAGCACGTCTTTTTGTCCGGTCGGGTCGTGGAAGACCGGAAGCTGTGTGGTTCATTAAAACATCTTCTTACTCAATATCAAGCCACGATTATTGTGTTTATTTTAAATCGTATAATGTCTGACTTTTTTTGCCGTCTGTGAGGAAAAGAAATGGCTCAGAGCCTCAGGATACTGAAATCTGTATTTTTTTAAATATTTTTTTTGGCGTCCGTCAGGAACTGAATTTCAAAATAAAATAACCGGAAACAGACGTAGGCCAATATGGGACATTTCGAGTATCATTGCGATACACACCACTAACCCACTGAACTGATTACCCAAGATCCTCAGCTATGGTTGAAGCTCGGTGATTGGATGTTTTAGCCACAATGCACGTAGGGATATGGTTTTAATGCGATATGAAATCCTAAAAACATTAAAAAAAAAAAAGAAAATAATGCTTTATTTCCGAGTGTGCATAACGGCATTGTAATACACGGTTCGGCTGCATTAGATATTACACATCTCCCGTAGTTCTTTATTTATAGAGCCCTGATGAGAAGACTTCTGGACAAACTGGAAGAAATGCACCGAAACTGAATACTTGACGTGGATCATAAATATATCTGTTAAGCCCTGAGCCTGTTTTTCAGGTCTCAGGCTCGAAAATGACATGCCCAGAACAAATGACTATAACTTCACTTCTAAAAGGGTTAAATTAATAATCTTTTTTCTCAAAGCAATGAGAAACCTGTGAGTTGGATGTAGAACAGTCAGAATCAATATATATATTCTTTTAATGTAAATTCAGATTGAACATAGTAAAAAAATATAAATTATAGTATCCGTCCAAAAGAAAAACATTACTTAAAGTGAAAACCACCCTTGAATGATGGGATAGACTGAAAGCTAGGAATCCAAACTATAACGTATAATAACTACCCTGTATAAGGATTCATGCAAAACAAGTGACATTTGACCTTTTTAGAGAGGTTTAGCAAAAAAACACCTTTGGGGTCATTTGGGTGGATTTGGGTGGATTTGCCGTTTTTCTGGAATCCATTGGTCTCGCTAACACTCAGAGCTAACCTGTACTGGAGAGCACATGTGTTTAAAAAGCAGGAAATAAAAAAAGGAACTCACCTTGTGATAAACCCGCAAGAGAAAAAGCATTTGAGCTCCATACTGTTTGAGAAATAATCCTTGATGTGGTTTATAACAGGATGGCGTTTTATCACAGCAGAATGTAACTTTATCTCCGGTAGAATTCTGATCAGGCATTAGCTCCGCCTCCTCTTTTCTTTCTTTTTTAAGCTAAGGACCCAAGATCCGCGTTTCTCTAACAGGGCTTCAAAAGAGGGGTTTGAGCAGTATGAGGCGTGGCTATATGGGGGATCTGTTTGGTATTTTGAAAAAAAAACTTCACAGACATGTTTTGTATAGGTATGGCCCTAAAAGTAATCGCAGAGCTTCAGTCGGCAGACTACAAAACCACTAATAAAGCTAGACATCTAGGTGTAGTGATGGACTCAGACCTGAATTCCAACAGCCACATTACAACAGTCATTAGGTCTGCTTATTATCACATGAAGAATATATCGAGGTTTAACAAACTAATGTCACAGCAGGACTTAGAAAAGCTTGTCCATGCTTTTATCTTCAGTAGACTCGACTACTGCAATAGTGTCACACAGGGCTGACAAAAAAATCCATCAGAAAGCTGCAGCTGATTCAGAACGCTGCTGCAGGTGTCCTCACTAACATTAAAAGAGTGGATCACATCAGTCCGGTTCTGAAATCTTTACATTGGCTTCCAGTCGGCCAAAGAATTGATTTTAAAGTACTATTGCTAGTTTTTAAATCACTACATGGTTTAGGACCAAAGTATATTGTTGAACTCCTAGATAACGAGCCATCAAGGTGCCTCAGGTCTTCTGGGACGGGTCTGCTATCGGCTCCGAGAGTAACAACAAAACATGGAGGCAGCATTTAGCTATTATGCCCCGACACTCTGGAACAAACTACCCAGCATGCACGTCCGCAGAAACGCATACTATTTTTAACTCGAGACTTTGCCGCTACTTTTAATTGAGCTGCTCATATTCCCACTACAGTATGCGTTTTCAACATGTGTTGTATACCTGTGGTGTTAATTTTAATTATTTTATTATCTTTGCTTTCTAATGCCTGTTGTAAAATTATATAATGTGTTTTTAATGTATTTATTCCTAAAAGGTATTTTAATTTGTTTTGCAAAGCCCACTATTTGATAGATATGCATCACCTGTTTTCCATCACGTTTCACTTTCCCCCTCTTCTCCACATGCTCTTCTCTCAGAGTTTCAAAACCCTCAATTTTCTTCACCCTCCACATGTGGAAAACCCATCGGTGTATTTATTAACAATTGCCTTGTTTCAGTGCTGTTTGTGATTGTGCTTTTTACATTGCACCCTTATTCCACTCAGACACGAGCAGCAAGATAACAACTGAGAGAGAGATTTGTATTTCAGACAAAAAGAAGAGCAGAATCAGACACATAACTCTGAGTTTCTATCTCCTGTGAAATATCTGTGATGGCTGTTAGGGATAAATATCTTCCTGAAGGAGAGCTGCTCCGGGGAACACAATCAAAGCATGGCTGCTTGATTTTGGCACAGGGACCTTTTTGGCATGTCCAAAAACTCTGTTTCCTGTGAGACAAATACAGAGTTGAACAGTGACATTTGTCCAATTATAGACAAGATATGACACATATGCAGGGTCAACAGGCTGTTGGTTGCGTGGTTTAAAACATGACCTTCAGGTTCAGATCTTACCTCATGATCAAGTTAGTATAGTACAGTTTGTCTTGTTATAGGACAAACTGTGAATAATTAGTAGCTAATGTATCATGGCTATTCCTTTATAGCCCAACATTAGCCTCCTTTAGCTTAGCGGTGGTGACGTGAAGTCATGTGACCGTGCTGTAGTTCCTTTATAGCCCAACATTTGCCACCTTTAGTTTAGCGGTGGTGACGTGAAGTCATGTGACCGTGCTGTAGTTCCTTTATAGTCCAACATTAGCCACCTTTAGCTTAGCGGTGGTGACGTGAAGTCATGTGACCGTGCTGTAGTTCCTTTATAGCCCAACATTTGCCACCTTTAGCTTAGTGGTGTTGAAGTGAAGTCATGTGACCGTGCTGTACTAGTGTTAATTTCGTCAGCTATTTTTTTATTTAGTTTTAGTCTTAGTCCTGTGTTAAATGTCCTTTTTAGTTTTAGTCATATTTAGTCACCTTCATCCTGTTTTTATTTAGTCAAGTTTTAGTCGACTTAAAGTCTGAGCATTTTAGTCTACTTTTTGTCAATGAAAACTGTTGAGTCTTTTTTTAGTCATCAGATTATATAGATCATTTCAGTCAAACCAATAATTTGTCATTTTAGTATATATACATAAATAAGATTATATCTTGTCTTTATTTGATGAAACACAGATTGAATGATTAAGAAGCTTCACAGAGAGTATCTGGTTTGTGGTGTTCTCTGTGTTCTGGCCACATTGCTTCCCTTCTGATGAAACAATGCATTCACTTTTTTTCTCCGCCTCATTGTAGCGAAAATGGGCCCAAATATCACATCGTTTCTTTCTCCCAAGCAGTGGTGGCTTTAGACTTTTTCGTTGTCAGTCATTTTGACGGACGGGATCGTAACATTTCCGTCATAATCCACTATTATCCGTCGAGTGTACAATTTATCAATCACTCGCGCTGACGGGGGGTATTCGGTTAACGCGAGTGCGACCACTGCTACCAAGCCCTGTTGTTGCCATTTTATTTTCTGTTAAATAAGGTTAGTTAGACCACGAGTTAGACCATGAGTTAGACCATGAGTTAGACCATGAGTTAGACCCGAGTCTTCCTGACAGTTCACAGTGTGCCGCTGCCCGGTGTAATTCAAATCTACCGCCGCGAGCACCACAGACACACAGCTGCTGCCCTGCCGCAGCACCGGAAATGTAACGTTATCTTTGATAATATTTCGTCTCCTCATTTTTCGTCAACGAAAGTAAAGAGAGATTTTGGCATAGTTTTTATTTAGTAAACTACATTTTCGTCTCGTCACTTTTCGTCAACGATATTGCATGATGATTTCATTGCAGTTATTGTTTACTGCCGTCGGTGCCGTCTCACCATCGTCTCGTTTTCGTCATGGAAAAAAAGGTTGTTGACGAACATATTTCGTCATAGTTTTAGTCAACGAAATTAACACTATGCTGTAGTTCCTTTATAGCCCAACATTAGCCGCCTTTAGCTTAGCGGTGGTGACGTGAAGTCATGTGACCGTGCTGTAGTTCCTTTATAGCCCAACATTAGCCTCCTTTAGCTTAGCGGTGGTGATGTGAAGTCATGTGACCGTGCTGTAAGTTATTTTCCTGCTGAACTAAACGTGTAAGTATCATCAACGTTTGTTCGACACAGAGATTATTTTCTGACATAACCCATCTCTCTAGCTCTGTAGTCATTAACAGATACAAAATCTCAACACGGTGACTGACTCATGGTGAAAGTAAGGTTTACTTTCAACAGCATGAAGGCCAATATACCTTGTATAACAGCCATTTAATGGGCTGATAACACTTTAAATGGGTGGTATACTGTAACTTTAACTGTCTTTATGATACCACTTAGGTGAAAATGGATGGCATTTCTGTGTAGCATACTTTATCCTGAAAACAACAACATATGACAGGCTAAGGCATCCAGTAGGCTATAAATAAAGGCAGTAAAACCAGGTTGTTTGTGATGATGTGTAATATCGTGAAACTGCTGCTCAGCTCCTCATCGACTATCCCAACAGATTTCTCTCAAACTACACGACTTCTCGCTTCCCCTACAGATTATTCTGAGTATTACTGCTCATGAAATTGACTTAAGGGATTAATCCTCACACACACACAGCAGCTTCTCTCACTTCTTGATTGCCTCTCTGCTGTACCACCTTCTCTCTGGCAGACTTGCAGAAAAGCAGATCATTAAATTCCTTCATGGATTCTTTCCTGCTCACATTTTAAACACTCAAATCCACACGGAGAGAGGCGGCACTTTCCCTCTCTTCCCGATGTAGCGCTGCTGTCCTCTGCCGTGTAAATCACATTAAACTCTAATAGGCAGCTTAGACGAGCACCCAAAGCACCATGGGCCATTACTTACTCCATTTTAAGGAGATCTGCCCGGTAATAACTGCCCGTTACTGGAAATTAAAGCACCTGCCTTCCGGCTAGCGGCGGTAATGTCCGTGGAGATTCAGATTATCGAGCTTTCCACCTCTACTACAGCAGGGATCGGAGGGAAAATATTCCATCTGGCCGAAGCTTAAAGACCCAGTACTGTAATCACTGAGTCACCGGTTCAATTCCAGGTAAGGACGATGAGAAGCCATCCTTCGTTTCCTTCTGTCAGGCACATGTTGTTTCACTCATTTAAAGGTCTCCTATCATGCAAAATGCACTTTTTGATGTATTTTCTACATAAATATGTGTCCCCGGTGTGTCAGGAGACTCACAAAGTGTCAGAAAATAAAACCCTCTCTCTTTTCCAGCACAGACAGGTCTTCTCTGTGTTAGAGTTTAGGGTGTACTTTGAGGGTGTGTGACTCTGCAGACCGTTCACATGCAGACACACCTTCATAACACACAAGGGGACGGGTGATAACCGGAAAAGCATGACATGGGACCTTTAATGCATCTTAACAATTAAAATAAGACTAATTAATGGAGAACTGTATTTCTTTCAACTAAGAGTTTTGTGATTTTCAATATTTCCTGGAATACATCTGTGTTTATTATTCTGTTCGTATAAGCTTCGTCTTGGTGTAAGCTCTAAAAGGTTTCTATATCTTTTCATCAGTTTTTAGTCCAGCATCTTTAAGTTCTTATAAAGCGCTTCTGTCTGATAGCTGTAGGGATTGCATTGCACTGTAGACTTCCTGCACATTCACACTTTCCAACAGAATATTTTTAGTCATGTGACTTTAGGGACAGAAATGTCCGATTCAAACGCAGGAACAAACTTTGGATGGACTGACTTTCCATTTGGTGGAAATATTCTCGATCCCCAGATGAAGTCTCCTAAAGGGCTTCAGAGGTATTTGATCCTCTTTGTCTGGCCTCCACATGTTGTTGTTGTTGTTGTTGTTGTTGTTGTTGTTGTTGTTGTTGTTGAATGTTGTGTTCAGGTTCTGCTCATAGCTGAATTAAACATCAGCTCAAATGTCTGTTTTCCCGCATGCTGAGTTTCTCCTCCGCGGGCAGACTGCTGACGATGAAAAGACTCGCCAGGCTTCTGTTTCTGTTTCTGTCCGACTCCATGCTCAGCGCCCGGAGGGAGGAGAGGTGGCAAAAGTACACACATCCTTTACTCGAGTAGAAGCACAGATACTTGTCTTTAAAAATACAAGAAGTGCTGACTACACTTCTTTACTCAAGTGAAAGTAAAGGCTTTGAAATGTACTTCAGTAAAAAGTACCCATAACTAGCAGCTGCTTTAAAGAGTACCTTACCTCCCTTTATATCAATAGAACAATAATGTCATTGTTAGCTAATGAATGTTTCCATGCTGAACAACGGCAACATGACAACGTTTCCATTGGTCCCTCTTCTTTAGAGAAGACCAGGAAATGATGGATACACGGATCGTGTTCAAATCAATAGGCACGCAACGACTCTAAAGAATAATGACCACGCATCAAACACACATTCAGACTAAAGGAACCAGCTGTTTGGGAAATGAGAGAAGTAGAAAGTACAGGTATTTGGGTTCAACATGTAAGAAGTAGAAAGTACAGGTATTTGGGTTCAACATGTAAGAAGTAGAAAGTACAGGTATTTGAGTTCAACATGTAAGAAGTAGAAAGTACAGGTGTTTGTGTTCAACATGTAAGAAGTAGAAAGTACAGGTATTTGAGTTCAACATGTAAGAAGTAGAAAGTACAGGTATTTGAGTTCAACATGTAAGAAGTAGAAAGTACAGGTTTTTGAGTTCAACATGTAAGAAGTAGAAAGTACAGGTATTTGAGTTCAACATGTAAGAAGTAGAAAGTACAGGTATTTGAGTTCAACATGTAAGAAGTAGAAAGTACAGGTATTTGTGTTCAACATGTAAGAAGTAAAAAGAACAGGTATTTGAGTTCAACATGTAAGAAGTAGAAAGTACAGGTATTTGAGTTCAACATGTAAGAAGTAGAAAGTACAGGTATTTGGGTTCAACATGTAAGAAGTAGAAAGTACAGGTATTTGGGTTCAACATGTAAGAAGTAGAAAGTACAGGTATTTGAGTTCAACATGTAAGAAGTAGAAAGTACAGGTATTTGAGTTCAACATGTAAGAAGTAGAAAGTACAGGTATTTGGGTTCAACATGTAAGAAGTAGAAAATACAGGTATTTGTGTTCAACATGTAAGAAGTAGAAAGTACAGGTATTTGGGTTCAACATGTAAGAAGTAGAAAGTACAGGTATTTGGGTTCAACATGTAAGAAGTAGAAAGTACAGGTATTTGAGTTCAACATGTAAGAAGTAGAAAGAACAGGTATTTGAGTTCAACATGTAAGAAGTAGAAAGTACAGGTATTTGAGTTCAACATGTAAGAAGTAGAAAGTACAGGTATTTGGGTTCAACATGTAAGAAGTAGAAAATACAGGTATTTGGGTTCAACATGTAAGAAGTAGAAAGTACAGGTATTTGAGTTCAACATGTAAGAAGTAGAAAGTACAGGTATTTGTGTTCAACATGTAAGAAGTAGAAAGTACAGGTATTTGAGTTCAACATGTAAGAAGTAGAAAGTACAGGTATTTGGGTTCAACATGTAAGAAGTAGAAAATACAGGTATTTGTGTTCAACATGTAAGAAGTAGAAAGTACAGGTATTTGAGTTCAACATGTAAGAAGTAGAAAGTACAGGTATTTGGGTTCAACATGTAAGAAGTAGAAAATACAGGTATTTGTGTTCAACATGTAAGAAGTCAAAGTAAAAAGTCGTCAGAAAAACAAGTCGTGGAGTAAAGTACTGATACCAGAGAAATGTACTTAAGTACAGTAACAAAGTATTTGTACTCCCTACTTCCCACCTCTGATACGAAAGTGGATCACATCACTCCTGTTCTGAAGTCTTTACACTGGCTTCCTGTGTGTCAAAGAATAGATTTCAAAATACTGCTGCTGGTTTATAAAGCACTGAATGGTTTAGGCCCAAAATACATTTCTGACCTCCTGCTAAATGATGAACCATCCAGATCTCTCAGGTCTTCAGGGACTGGTCAGCTTTCTGTCCCCAGAGTCAGAACTAAACATGGAGAAGCAGCGTTCAGTTATTATGCTCCATCTGGAACAAACTCCCAGAAACCTGCAGGTCCGCTGCAACTCTGACTACTTTTAAATCCAGGCTGAAGACTTTTCTTTTTGTCGCTGCTTTTAATTGAACTATTCACATCTTAAACTGCACTGTAACTTTTATCCATGTATTTTTTCTTGTAATGTTTATTTTATTATCTTTTCTTTTTAATGACTGATTTTAAATGCCATTTTCTTAATGTCTTTCATTTTTGTAAAGCACTTTGAATTGCCTTGTGTTGAAAGGTGATATAAATAAACTTGCCGTGCCTTTAGGAGTCCCATGTCCTCTCCTGTCCACCTGAGCATCACCTCAGCAGCGTCCAGATGGGCCTCTGACCTCCGACCCTCTCTACAGGAAGTCAGATATCACATGTGCACGGTGACATTCACTCACAGCGACGCTCTTCAGAGGAGATGCTACAGCAGTGTGTGAAACAGGGTTATATAATAAAGCCTTATTTATAAAGGTACACGCAGTAAAATATAAAATGTTATCAGGTTAACACAAGGAGGTACAAGGTATGATAATACAAATACAATAAAATAAATAATGGTTAGAAGACACAAGACTGAGTTGATGCAACAATATAACATTTAAAATATAAAACCCCTGTACTTTATTGATCCCAATTTGGTAAATGTTTCAAAAGACAAGGCATACATTGGAGAAATTAAAAGACTATACTTGTCCACGATGGAAACATCTCAAATAGAAATAAAATAGCATAAGAAAAGTAGAAAATATACATGCTGAAATACAGATTTCTATGAACAAGAGAGAGCCTGCAGACTGAAGGAGTGAGAACATTGCTGACCTCAGCAGAAGACAGGACACATAAACGTTAAACATTCATGGCGTCTGAATATCTGAGGCTCTGGAGCTTTATTTTCTACATTTATGGGCTAATAAAAACTGCAGATTCTGGTCACATTTGAATAATTCAAATTGCACGAATCTGGTTCATTCCCCGTGTTTTAGGCTGCATCATTTATAGCATCTCAGAGTTTGTTCCAGGAGGAAACAAGGATTAAAGAGTGTTGATGAACCTGAGCTAACCTCTTCTCTTCAATAAGTCTTCAGAAGAAAACTCACATCATTAAAGTGGAAAGTTTCGGTAATGCTGAAGGCTCCGAACTTTCAGGAGATGATTTATTCTAACATGTCCAATAATAAATGAATAATCTTAAAGATGTCGTTATCTCTCAAGAATATTCAGTACTGTGACGAGGCAGCTGTAAACATCCCTCTTTATGCAAATGTTGAACATGCACGACAGGAAATCAATGATCTTGCTATGTTGCTATGGAAAACACAGAAGCACTTTGGGATGTTAGCCTCTGCAGACCTTACATGTTGAACTCAAATACCTGTACTTTCTACTTCTTACATGTTGAACTCAAATACCTGTACTTTCTACTTCTTACATGTTGAACTCAAATACCTGTACTTTCTACTTCTCACATGTTGAACACAAATACCTGTACTTTCTACTTCTTACATGTTGAACTCAAATACCTGTACTTTCTACTTCTTACATGTTGAACTCAAATACCTGTACTTTCTACTTCTTACATGTTGAATCCAAATACCTGTACTTTCTACTTCTCACATGTTGAACTCAAATACCTGTACTTTCTACTTCTTACATGTTGAACTCAAATACCTGTACTTTCTACTTCTTACATGTTGAACTCAAATACCTGTACTTTCTACTTCTTACATGTTGAACTCAAATACCTGTACTTTCTACTTCTTACATGTTGAACTCAAATACCTGTACTTTCTACTTCTTACATGTTGAACTCAAATACCTGTACTTTCTACTTCTTACATGTTGAACTCAAATACCTGTACTTTCTACTTCTCACATGTTGAACACAAATACCTGTACTTTCTACTTCTTACATGTTGAACTCAAATACCTGTACTTTCTACTTCTTACATGTTGAACTCAAATACCTGTACTTTCTACTTCTTACATGTTGAACTCAAATACCTGTACTTTCTACTTCTTACATGTTGAACTCAAATACCTGTACTTTCTACTTCTTACATGTTGAATCCAAATACCTGTACTTTCTACTTCTCACATGTTGAACTCAAATACCTGTACTTTCTACTTCTTACATGTTGAACTCAAATACCTGTACTTTCTACTTCTTACATGTTGAACTCAAATACCTGTACTTTCTACTTCTTACATGTTGAACTCAAATACCTGTACTTTCTACTTCTCACATGTTGAACACAAATACCTGTACTTTCTACTTCTTACATGTTGAACTCAAATACCTGTACTTTCTACTTCTTACATGTTGAACTCAAATACCTGTACTTTCTACTTCTTACATGTTGAACTCAAATACCTGTACTTTCTACTTCTTACATGTTGAACTCAAATACCTGTACTTTCTACTTCTTACATGTTTAATCCAAATACCTGTACTTTCTACTTCTCACATGTTGAACTCAAATACCTGTACTTTCTACTTCTTACATGTTGAACTCAAATACCTGTACTTTCTACTTCTTACATGTTGAACCCAAATACCTGTACTGTCACAGTCTGCTTTCTCACTCACCTATTTTCTGCATTATCATTCCTTAGTCACCTGGTAGTCACACCCTGTCTCTCTCTCTCTCACTCTGTTACACCCATCAGCTCCATTAGTATTTAGGCCCACTTCACCTTCACCTCAGTGCCAGATCGTACTTCGCAGCATGCTTGTCTTTCCCGCACTACTCCTCAGATTGCTCTCCCGGTTTCGACCCTGCCTGTCCCTGACCAGCCTGCCTCGCCTGCTCCCTGACCCGTTCTGTGCCTACGACTCCCGTCCTGCTGTCTCCTGGAACCCTCGCCTGTCCCCGACCAGCCCTTTGCCTACTATCTGCCGTGTGGTCTCCTACCAGCCTTTTGACTCTAATAAAGCTGGTTACCGACTATCTCTGGTTTCCCGTGTTCTGCATTTTGGTCCTCAGCTCGTTTGTGACAGAACGATCTGGCCAGAAATGGACCAAGCAAACACCGGGTCTCCTAGAGACCGCTTTGAGAGGGTTGAGGATGCCATCCAAAGACAGGAGGTCACAATAGCTACCTTAGCTATCGAGACCCACCAGGCAACCTCAACCCAGGGACAAACGCTGGCTCACCTTACCTCCCAGATGCAACAGATGGCCGCCACCGTACAACAGCTAGCCGCTACCATGGCTGCTACCGTCCCTCCGCCCGCAGCTCCGATGCTCGCTCCAGCCCCTGGGTCGACGGGATACGCTCCGGAGCCTCGTGTGGGAACGCCGGAACGCTACGCTGGTGAGCCGGAGGGATAAAGGCCTTTTCTCACAAACTGTTCCATATTGTTTTCACTGCAGCCACACACCTTCGCCTCCTCGGCGGCTCGGGTAGCTTTCACCGTTAATCATCTGACGGGGAGAGCACGTTTATGGGGAACTGCTGAGTGGGAGCAGCAGACACCAGCCTGCGCCTCGTTTGCTGCCTTTTCCGCGGAGATGCGGAAGGTGTTCGGTCCCGTTCGTCTGGGTCCCGACGCTGCTGGAGGTCTGCTGAGTTTGTGCCAGGGTTCCGGCACGGTGGTGGATTACGCTATTGACTTCCGCACCAGTAGCCGTCGCAGCAGCTGGAATGAGCCGGCGCAGTGTGACGCATATCTGAGAGGATTAGCGGATTATATGAGAGATGAGCTGGTTTCCTATGATCTCCCTGCTTCCTTGGATGGGTTGATAGAGCTCACCTCTCGGATTGACGGACGAATCCAGACTCGGAGAGGAGAGCAACAGACGCGAGCGGCGGGCCGCTGCTCGCGACAACAACTTCCGGTTTCCGGGAGATTTCGACTTCCGGGTTCGGCGGAGAGTTCCCACTCCTACTCTGACTCACGGTACGAGGTCGAGCCCATGCAAGTGGGTCGTACCAGTCTTACCTCTGAGGAGAGGGAGGTACGTCGAAGAGGTAAAAGACAGAGCTCATCAGTAATGGGGAGTATACTGGTGGGCCAAACCTCTGAGCTGATCCCCAATCTAAGACCCTTGTGCCATGCTCGACTCCTCCTGACAGGCAAATCTCAGGCTCTGGCTGTTTTTATCGACTCCGGATCAGATGTTAGCATCATTGACGAGGAGCTCGCACGACAGCTGGGCATCCAACAGGTTCGGCTGCTCCAGCCGCTACCGGCTAATGCTTTGGATGGTCACCTGCTGGGAACAGTGACACACCAGACGACACCGGTCCGTATGCTCATGTCGGGGACACCATGAGACAATCCGGTTTCATGTGCTACGGTCCCCCCAAATCCCTCTGATTTTGGGTTATCCGTGGCTCCGCCGCCACAACCCGAACATTGACTGGGCAACTGGGTCCATCCTAGGTTGGAGTTCTTCCTGTCATCAGGTTTGTCTCAAGCAGGCCGCCGCACCTCAACTATCTGTGGATATGAACCTGGTTCCGGATGTCACAGGGGTTCCGGCGGAGTATTTGGACTTTAAGGAGGTGTTTAGCAAGGCTAAGGCGACATCTCTCCCACCTCATCGGCCCTATGACTGCGCCATTGAGCTACATCCAGGCGCAGTCCCACCCAAGGCCCGGTTGTACTCGCTTTCGGCACCGGAGAGGAAGGCCATGGAGACCTACGTCAATGACTCTCTGGCTGCGGGAATTATTCGTCCTTCCACATCACCCGCAGGAGCAGGGTTTTTTTTTTGTGGCGAAGAAGGACAAGACCCTGAGACCCTGCATTGACTATCGGGGTCTGAACGACGTCACGGTGAAGAATCGTTATCCCTTGCCACTCATCTCGTCAGCATTTGAGTTACTACAGGGGGCTACAATCTTCACTAAGCTGGATCTACGAAACGCTTATCACCTGGTACGAATCCGGGAGGGGGACGAATGGAAGACCGCCTTCAACACCTCTTCGGGACATTACGAGTACCTGGTGATGCCATTTGGACTTACCAACGCCCCTGCAGTTTTCCAGGCGTTGGTGAACGACGTACTCCGAGACATGTTGGATCGTTATGTTTTTGTCTATCTGGACGACATCTTGATTTTTTCTAAGAACCTCAAGGAGCACGTCCATCATGTCCAGACAGTCCTCCAGAGACTTCTGGAGAACTCACTGTTCGTCAAGACGGAGAAGTGCGAGTTTCACACTTCTTCGGTCGCCTTTCTTGGCTACATCGTGGGTCAAGGAAGTGTGGAGATGGATCCTTCTAAGGTCTCAGCAGTTACCTCGTGGCGGGTCCCTGATTCCCGGAAGGAGCTGCAGCGTTTCCTGGGATTCGCCAACTTTTACAGACGGTTCATCCGTGGCTACAGCACCGTGGCCGCCCCGCTCACCGCCCTGACCTCATCCAAGGTGACGTTCCGATGGTCCCCTGCAGCCGAGGAGGCTTTTCAGGACCTCAAGGGCCGGTTTACGTCAGCTCCTATCCTTCAAGTACCAGACACCGCTGGTCAGTTGGTGGTGGAGGTGGATGCTTCTGACGTAGGGGTGGGGGCCATCCTGTCGCAACGTTCTGGTGAGAACCAGAAGCTCCACCCCTGTGCTTTCTTTTCGAGGAGATTGAGTCCGGCGGAGAGAAACTATGACGTGGGGAATCGAGAGCTTCGAGCAGTCAAGTTGGCGTTGGAGGAGTGGCGACACTGGCTTGAGGGGACAGAACAACCATTTCAGGTATGGACCGACCATAAGAACCTGGAATACATCAGGTCGGCACAGAGACTGAATTCTCGGCAAGCCAGGTGGTCGTTATTTTTCACCCGGTTTAATTTTTTTCTCTCCTACCGCCCGGGCTCCCGCAACGTGAAGGCCGACGCTTTGTCCCGGCAGTTCGGGAGGGAGGGAGACACCCGGGGTATTCCGGACACTATTCTTCCTGCTCCTCGAGTGATCGGCGTCCTCGCTTGGGAGATTGAGGAGAGGGTTAAGACCGCTTTGGTGGACCAACCCGGTCCTAGTTCTTGTCCTCTTAACCGCTTGTTTGTGCCTCAGGTTTTGAGGGCTGAGGTGCTTCAGTGGGCTCATAGCTCCAGACTTTCCTGCCACCCTGGAATTCAACGTACCAAGGGGATGGTCCTACAACGGTTCTGGTGGGCCACGCTGGAGGCTGACACCCGGGAGTTTGTGAACGCCTGTCCTGTGTGCAATCGGCACAAACCATCTCACCAAGCGCCAGCTGGCCTCCTTCATCCATTACCGGTCCCACGTCGCCCTTGGTCACATATTTCATTGGACTTTGTGACTGGTCTACCACCGTCCCACGGACATACTGCCATCTTGACGGTGGTAGATCGGTTTAGTAAGATGGCTCATTTCATACCCCTGCCTAAGATCCCGTCAGCTAAGGAGACGGCAGAACTGATTCTGCTCCACGTGTTTCGCATTCACGGACTGGCGACTGATGTGGTTTCCGACCGGGGGCCCCCAATTCACCTCTGTGTTTTGGAGGGAGTTTTGTGAGCTCATCGGGGCGACGGTTAGTCTCACCTCCGGTTTCCACCCACAGGCCAATGGCCAGACCGAACGGAAGAATCAGGAGATGGAGACCACTCTCCGCTGCATGGCTTCCGATCATCCCACGACCTGGTCAAAACAACTCCTGTGGGTGGAGTATGCCCACAACACCCTCATCAGTTCCGCTACTGGTCTTTCCCCTTTTCAGTGTGCATACGGTTTTCAACCCCCATTGTTCTCTGCATTGGAGAAGGAGGTTAGCTGTCCGTCTGTCCAGGCTTTCATCCGACGTTGTCGGAGGACTTGGAGGCAGGCTCGTACAACTCTGCTTCAGTCTGCTAACCGGTACGCCACATCAGCGAACCGCCGACGAACCAAGGCACCTGTGTACCAGGTAGGCCAGAGGGTGTGGCTTTCCACCCAGAACATTCCCCTTCGGATGGAGTCTAAAAAGTTAGCGCCCAGGTTTATTGGACCCTTCGAGATTGTCAAGGTCATTAATCCTGCAGCAGTTCGACTGAGTTTGCCCCGGAACATGAAAATCCATCCCACCTTCCACGTCTCTAGGATTAAACCTGTCCGGGAGAGCCCTATGGTTTCCGCCGCCCCTCAACCACCACCCCCTAGGATGATCGATGGGGGCCCTACCTACACCCTTCGTCGTTTACTCCGTTCCCGTCTCAGAGGAAGAGGGGTTCAATATTTGGTGGACTGGGAGGGCTATGGTCCTGAGGAGAGGCAGTGGGTTCCAGCTCGTCATATCCTCAACCCTCAGCTCATCCGAGACTTCCACCTGCGTTACCCGGAGCAGCCGTCTAGGACCCACGCTCAACCAGGCGTTAAGCCAGGGAGTACTCGTCCGCTATGGACCAGAGGCTTCGTCGAGGAGGAGGGGGAGTCGTCATCGGGCGAGGAGGACGAGGATTTCCAGGAGGGAGAGGCCGAGAGAGCAGTCTCAGACGAGTACTAACCTTTCCCATACCTCCACCTTCCACCCGGTGTCTGTAGGGTTTTTTTTTCTTGGGTCTCTTTTGTTGTTTTTTTTTAGTATTGTTTAGACGTCTGGAGCCGTCCATTAAGGGGGGGGTTCTGTCACAGTCTGCTTTCTCACTCACCTATTTTCTGCATTATCATTCCTTAGTCACCTGGTAGTCACACCCTGTCTCTCTCTCTCTCACTCTGTTACACCCATCAGCTCCATTAGTATTTAGGCCCACTTCACCTTCACCTCAGTGCCAGATCGTACTTCGCAGCATGCTTGTCTTTCCCGCACTACTCCTCAGATTGCTCTCCCGGTTTCGACCCTGCCTGTCCCTGACCAGCCTGCCTCGCCTGCTCCCTGACCCGTTCTGTGCCTACGACTCCCGTCCTGCTGTCTCCTGGAACCCTCGCCTGTCCCCGACCAGCCCTTTGCCTACTATCTGCCGTGTTGTCTCCTACCAGCCTATAGACTCTAATAAAGCTGGTTACCGACTATCTCTGGTTTCCCGTGTTCTGCATTTTGGTCCTCAGCTCGTTTGTGACATGTACTTTCTACTTCTCACATGTTGAACTCAAATACCTGTACTTTCTACTTCTTACATGTTGAACACAAATACCTGTACTTTCTACTTCTTACATGTTGAACCCAAATACCTGTACTTTCTACTTCTTACATGTTGAACACAAATACCTGTACTTTCTACTTCTTACATGTTGAACCCAAATACCTGTACTTTCTACTTCTTACATGTTGAACACAAATACCTGTACTTTCTACTTCTTACATGTTGCACCCAAATACCTGTACTTTCTACTTCTTACATGTTGAACTCAAATACCTGTACTTTCTACTTTTTACATGTTGCACCCAAATACCTGTACTTTCTACTTCTTACATGTTGAACTCAAATACCTGTACTTTCTACTTTTTACATTTTGAACCCAAATACCTGTACTTTCTACTTCTTACATGTTGAACACAAATACCTGTACTTTCTACTTCTTACATGTTGCACCCAAATACCTGTACTTTCTACTTCTTACATTTTGAACTCAAATACCTGTACTTTCTACTTTTTACATGTTGCACCCAAATACCTGTACTTTCTACTTCTTACATGTTGAACCCAAATACCTGTACTTTCTACTTCTCTCATTTTCCAAACAGCTGGTTCCTTTAGTCTGAATGTGTGTTTGATGCGTGATCATTATTCTTTAGAGTCATTGCGTGCCTATTGATTTGAACACGATCCGTGTATCCATCATTTCCTGGTCTTCTCTAAAGAAGAGGGACCAATGGAAACGTTGTCATGTTGCCGTTGTTCAGCATGGAAACATTCATTAGCTAACAATGACATTATTGTTCTATTCATATAAAGGGAGGTCAGGTACTCTTTAAAGCAGCTGCTAGTTATGGGTACTTTTTACTGAAGTACATTTCAAAGCCTCTTTACTTTTACTTGAGTAAAGAAGTTTAGTCAGTACTTCTACTTTCACCAGAGTATCTTTAAACACGAGTATCTGTACTTCTACTTGAGTAAAGGATGTGTGTACTTTTGTCATCTCTGTTTCTTAGTGTTAGTGAGGACTCGAGCAGTGACGTTCTGAATTAGCTGCAGCTTTCTAATAGATGTTTTAGTGAAGGATGTTGGGGAAAGTGACTCAGCAGCAAAGAGTTTTTCTATGTCTTTCAGGGGCAGCAGGTTTTTAAAAAGCCTCCTCAGTGACTCATGGTGACCCTGCCAGGTGTTGAGATCTGTGGCCTTACAACAGACCAAACTGTTGGAGGACAATGCCACCCCGTCTCCTACAAACTTTTGTTACCTTACAACTCAAATGCATACTCAAAGAGTTTCCAGGAAAGCAAATCTTCCATATTACAGTCGCAGTTTTAAACACATGGTGAACAGTTAAGGCTTCCATCGAAATGTCATTGATATAGTTCACTCTAGGAATCCTGCTGAAAGTGCTGCAATTGCAAAAAGACAGCTTTGTGAGGAAAGAGACTCGGGGACAGTTTTACCCATAACACTATTAAACACCTGAGCTCTGTAAAGTGCCTCGATATAAACATTCATCTGTTTGTCATCACCGTAATAAACCGTATACAAATTTGTCTTAATGTACAATATTTAATTTCATATTCTGTTCTTGTACATATCATATTCTATTTACACGTATATAGACTTTTTGCTCTAATTAGATTTTTACTTATTATATATGTCTTATTGTTGGAGGAGCTCAGGTCAGAAGAATTGTGTTGATTTTTGCTTGAGAAATTGAGAAACTGGGATCGACGCTAGGCAAAAAAAACACTGACAAATATCTTGATAATTGATTAATCATTCAGGAAACTGCTATTTGAAGTCTCTAAAATCGAACACATGTGCTGCTCACTGGGTGTTATATCATATTGCAGTGACTATCTTTGGAGAAATCCACATTTTGAGAGAATTTGAGAAACTGGGATCGATAGTAGAAATAAAAATACAGACAATTATCTGAATAATTGATAAATCGTTAAGGAAATAGCCACTATTTTATTATATATGTTGCATTGTTGGAGCTCAGGTCAGAAGAATGTCATTGCCATGTCTCCCTGGTCCCCGGCTTGAGCTTCAACCTCAGGATCCATGTATCTGTGATCCTCTCCAGAATGGAAGGAGTCATCACATACAGAGACTAGTTCCTGAACAGTGTCCTTCACATGCTGATATCCAAGAGAGGGAGTCACACAGTCACAAGATGGAGGAATAGAAAGCAGTATTCAATGTTTACTTCAGATTAGCTCCACGTCAGAAAGGAGCAATATTAATAATATAAAGGAGGAAGGTCATTATAAGGAACTGGCGAACCAATTTTCGGGATTTTCGACCATCTTGGGCGCCATCTTGAAAAGTAGGCCTTTGTAGTGGTCAGGTTAGGTAGACTTGTCGTATGTTATTACACCTGATACTAAACTAATTCATTGAGAAACCTTTTGTTGCAATTTCTTTGGGGTCTAAACATATTTGCAGCTGAATATATCCGTCGATCTACAAGTTAAAACCACAACGATGAAATAACATTTTGGTCGGGATGTTCGGCCAATCAGGTGGCAGCTTTTTGTTTGAAAACCTGAAGAGTACATTCAATATTTTCCTAACAGAAAGTTATGCAAACTCTGAGGAGGCCTGAAGTGCACGGATGAAAGAGAAAGGACACATTTAATGAGTTATAATATACAGTTAGGAAATCTAAAATCCCATTGGAAGGAAACCAGGGAGATGCTGCCTTCAGGGTCCAATACAACGATTTGAAACAACAACTTATAACCCGACAACTATATTATAAGTAATGATTTACGGACTCAAATGTGTGTTTTTCGACCCAAAGGTAAGAACGTTGGATCAAGTGATCTGTAGTGGCCAACTATGCATGATGAAATGTTCAAAGGACACTTAGACTACGAGGCAAAATCCAGTATTGACTTGCGTTAACTTAAAACATCCAAATACCTTGCATCGTATTTGAAGAGTACATTCAGTATTTTGCCAACAGAAAGTTATGCAAACTCTGAGCAGGCCTGAAGTGCACGGCTGAAAGAGAAGGACACATTTCATTATGAGTTGTAATGTAAGTTATGAAAACACTGGGAGGTGAAGTGAGAGAAAAGAGAAGCAGAGCAGATGGTTTTTATCTCTCTTCACAGCATCACCAAATTCAATCTCCAACAACAGATCCATTTGATACGAGACGAGCCGAGGGGCAAGTTGTTATATCTCTGTGGAGGAAGAGGAGGAGGAGGAGGAGGAGGAGGAGGAGGAGGAGGAGGAGGAGGAGGAGGAGAGGAGGAGGAGGATTCACATCAGAGTTCCCGTTAGCCGGTAATTACCGGACTACGACCGGTAAAATATGCTGAAGACCGGCAAATCTAAATCTCTCCGGTCAAAGTGTCCGTTCAAAATCATTTCCGTTTAGCGCAATACCGCATCAGTTGCACAACTTGCATCACTGATGTGACAGACAAGAATATTCAATTCTAATGTCTAACACTTAATGTGGAGAAAGAGATGTCCTGGATGGGTTGATTGTGCGTTGATCTGTTGGTAATGCCTCGGGGTTCCGGTGGACATGTAAACAAATGCATAATGCTGCGCTATACTTTGCGGCCTCACCCGGTTGCATAGCGACACTTATTGTTTAGGTGTCTTTTAATAAGCAGGTAGTCCTATCATTAGCTAGAACCAGCTGGATCTGATCGATATGGACATAAACGCGAGTCTAATCTGACGGGAGAGAGAGATCAGCTGCTGCTGACGAGTCGACACGCAGCTCTGCATGATCAGCGGTGAGCGAACAAAACACACACTGCAGGTTAGAAATCACACGTAGCTATTTTAATGACCTCTCAAACTACCGTAACTAGTTATAGATATGTTTAGTTTTACTGTCGGGTCACTCATTGCTGATTCGCGAGCTGCATGAGACTGACGGGCTGTCAGGAGAGGGGGAGAGCGCTCCGTTTATTATTCCCGTGTTGTTATAAGTTACTGTTCACTTTTGAATAATGCAGTTAATCTACTATGATTAGTTTGTTTAATATCGAATCATCAATTTGTTTTAAAGCTCAATAAATAACAAAGAAGACCTTTGACCGGCACTTTTCTCATTTTGTCCGGAAGATTTCAACTTTAACGGACATGCTGACCGGCGAAAGAATATTCTAACGGGAACTCTGCCTACGAAGCTGGTTCTCTTCTTAGCGGCTAGATCTCCATGGTAACTGATGCTGAGCGGCTAAACTGGTCGGGAGCAGGTTAGGTTGCAGGCTAAGAGATCAACTCAGTGAAAGCACCGGGAACTCTGATTCACATTGAGTGTGGTTGAATTTTAAGATTTGCTAAGTGTTTCTAAAATCTAGATATCCACATTAGCTTTGATTTGAAATGTAACACCGTATATATTCTCCTCTATTATCTCAGACTGCACAGAAATGCCTAATTTCCAAGAGTCATATTTTGTTTTAAATATTCAAGTATGTCAAAGAAAGGACATTTTCAAAAAAACCGAGCTGTCAATCACTGGAAAATCAGTCCAGAAGTGTTTGAAATTTACAGAGTCCCGAAGCTAACATCCATCTCGTAAATATTCATCATATTTACTGTTCTTCTGAATAACTCCCGGATGTCACCCTTATTGTCAAGAAAACAACAGCTGATTAAGAAGATCCAGTCAATTATAAGACTCTAATTGACCAACGTGTTCTTTGATCCAGCATGAAACGAGCCATTGACTCCTAATTAAAGGTGTTCAAGGCGTACACAAAATCCCCATCATGTATTTACGCCGCTTGAAGCTTTAAAGATGAATGCCGTAGATTAGAGGCTCTAGAGGAGTATGACTCCGACTGAAGCTTTGCAGTTTGTTGAAGAAGCAGCAGAGATAATTAAAGAGGGAGGCTGATGAAGACGAGTAGATGAAGTTAGTTCTACATTTCATTCATTAGCTGTGTTTGTGGAAAACAAACCTGTTTGAGAAATGCACGTTTCATGTCTACCCTACTTTTATCATTTTCTAATCAGAAATCTAATGGCCAGAAGCAAAATGCTAACGTTGCTATAAAGGAACAACAGCCGAGTCCAGCACGACTTCAACGTCACGCCAACTTAAGATCCATATACCAAAATACAGATTCTAAATGGTACGAGTTGAAGCGTTTGTTTGAACAGTTTGCAGGAGGCATGGCTTTCAAGCAGAACAGAAACTAACTTAGAGGAGTGTTTACGTGTTCGACATAATGACGTACAACCAGTGGTGATCCTAGAGTTGGTGGGGGCCCTAGGCAAACATTCACTTTGGGCCCCTCGAACCGGCTTTCATCAGCACTCATTCACCAATAGGTAATGTTTAGATGGATTTTAGAAACTTCCCCTCAATTCCATTGGCTCTGACGGTTAAAAAGAGATGTCAATCATCAACATTGACCGAGAGGGGTCAGAGATATGGAAAATCCACCCAAATGACCCCAGAAGTGTTTTTTTCTTTTCTAAACCTCTCAAATGTTGTTTTGCATCAATCTTGATACAGGGTACTTATTATACGTTATAGTTTGGATTCCTAAAGCTTTTAGTCTACCATCCCATCATTCAAGAGTGGTTTTCACTATAAGTCATGTTTTTCTTTTAGACTGACAGTATAATTTACATGTTTTGACTATGTTCAATCTGAATTTACTTAAAAATAAAAAAAATCTATATTGATTCTGACTCTTCTACATCGAACTCACAGGTGTAACCTTGCTTTGAGAAAAAAGATTATTAATGTTCCCCTTTTAGAAGTGAAGGTATGGTCATTTGTTCTGGGAATGTCATTTTCGAGCCTGAGACCTGAAAAACAGGCTGAGGGCTTAACAGGTTAATCTACCTTCTTTGGGGGCCCCCTTCTGGTCAGGGGGCCCAAGCAGTTGCCTGCCTTGCCTGTTTGCAAGGAGTTCCTCTGCGTACAACGTCCTCCACAACTTCTGTGGGGTCACTGCTGATGGATTTAATGTCAAAGAACAAAACGTGATCCGTCTCTTCAATGTGTCTCAACCATAGACCTTACTTCCAGCTATTTTCCAAAATCGGAGAGAACCCGTTGACTCTGAGACGAGGGAACCGGTAGTGGTAAAATGCTAACTCACTTCCGGGTTGTAGGACTCGTCACTGCACCACTCTATATCCTGTCATTCACATATTTCCCTCTCTCCTTGCGACATGTCGTTACAGAGCCACCTGTAAAACACTGATGGATCAGCTGTGAGTCTCCACATTAGTTTGAGAGGTTAATGCTGCATAGACATTTTTAACATGGGGTGTTTTGGCAAATCACTTCTGATTATTATTTGGCGTGTGCAGAAAGTTGCTCACAGGCAATCCATTTGTTACCGTCATAAAGTTATTAAACCTATTAAAGTCTTTAAGTCTTGTTATAGTTGAGTTAAGTTTGAGAGGTCAATGTGATTCTGAAATATTATCTTAAGACACTTCAGCCCACGCCTGCAGTCGATGTGGGAGGAATGGTTTGTTTCCTCGCTGTGAATTACTGTCTCTGTGTGTTTCACAAAAAGTGCTCATCTGACAGCGCCTGAAATATTCCTCAGATGTGTGGAGGTGTGAGGAGAGACGGGGTTTCAACTTCACCCAGAAACCCTTAAATAAACTCATCAAGCAAAGACTTCTGTTTGCTGTTAGTGTGAACAAAGAAGTAGATTCATCTTTACTGGCATTGCACAGAAATGTAGTTTTGCATCTAAACAGAAGTGAAAAACAAGCAAGTGCCAAGTTATTCAAGTCCAAATATATATATAAACACACATGTGGCGGATATAGACAGACTGATGTATTTACTCTGTGAACAGGGGGTTTACACATTATGAACAGCAGTATAGAAATGCAACACACTAGAGATCAGGTAGAAAAACATACAGTACGATACAGACACTTTCAACAAATGAATATACCATGGACCCTTATCGAAAATGTTTAGGTCGCTCTTCAAAATATGCATGTTATTGTTAAAGCCCCTGTCACACTGTCCCGACACCCGATGGACACACGATAAAGGAAATGTTCAAATTCGGCTCTGATCTGTCACACCTTTATGAACTCAGAATCGTTTTTTACTTCACATGTTACTTGTTAGATGCTTTTATCCAAAGCGACTTACATACTCAATACTGTGGACAATCCCCACAGGAACAATTGGAAGTGTCTTAGGGACACAACGACATGCTGACTGCAGTGGGGTTTGAACCTGTGACCCCACTGAGGCCACTGCTCCACACGCCTCCCTGTATTAAACACAAACGCACGTCTTGGTGAGAATGGGGGAACCTAAACGGCCCTGAGCCGAGCTCCTGCTTTAAGTTAGTACATCATCTGCATTAAATACAGCAGTTTATTGAACCTGGTCCGAAGGGGACTTAGAAGAAGTAAGACCTTGCTGATCCAGGTGGGTCTGAGTGTAACTTGCATGGACTCAACAGCTTCTGATAGGTCAATTAGTAGGTCTGATAAATAAATAAAGTAATTAACTCAAGTCCGTCAACTCCACACCAGTAAAACTCCAGTACGCTCAGAAATCCCCAGCCTGATGGAACACAACTTCTGAATACAGACAGACAGTTTGTTGGTTGAACAGATAAAGATAATTACGTCTGTGTACAAACCTCTAATGTTGACACTCGTGCCATTAAATAACTGCATCAATACCCCTTTAATCAGTCATTTAAACCCTGTGTTCACCTAACTTCCCCTCGCTGTAAATGGATGGATCGTCCTGAGCAGCAGCTGCAGAGTAAACCCCTCATCCTGACATCTTAATTGTTCCTCTCTTACGTCTCTGTTCTGATGTCGCTTTGCTTTTATCCTCACTTCCTTCTCTCTGCAGGAACATAATGACAGGAAGCCGCAGGCTGCGCTGCTAATGGCCCGCTCCACAGATCTGAGGAGCATTAATTGTGTCATTAGTTATGGTAATGAGCACGCTAATGTGTGAAAACACATGTATGAAAAATGAGCTTCAGAAGGAAGGAGACAACACACACACACACACACACACACTCACACACAGAGACAAACACACTTGTCTGCAGAGGTGTGTGTGAACTGATGAAAGGAAGTTGGTGTGATGAAATGTGGTGAAATCGGCGCGGTGGTAAAATGCAAATGAGAACACAAAAAGAGAGGAAGGTGTTTAGTTAGGATTAAAAGGAGGAGACAAGAAGTAAGACACAAAGGTGAAACAAAGCAGAGGGTGAAACAAAGTTCATTCTTTTTCTTGGTGAACGTGTGTTTTTGACAAAATTGATTTGTCAGAATTTCTATTGGAATGTGCATTGTGGCTAAAACATCCAATCACCGAGCTTCAACCATAGCTGAGGATCTTGGGTAATCAGTTCAGTGGGTGCGTATCTGTTTCCGGGTATTTTATTTTGAAATTCAGTTCCTGACCGACGGCAAAAAAGCCCGAGATTATGGAATTAAACAAATAAATAAAAGCAAGGATAATTGTGTGTTATTGGTGAGTAAATAACAGTGTGTTATTTAGAAAAGAATAACAAATAACAAAAAAATATTTAAGAAAATACAGATGTCAGTATCCTGCGGCTCTGAGCCATTTATTTTCCTCACAGACGGCAAAAAAAGCCAGACATTATACGATTTAAATTAAAAACAATAATGGTGGCTTGATATTGAGTAAGAACATGTTTTTATGAACCCCACAGCTTCCGGTCTTCCACGACCCGACCGGAGAAAAAGATGTGCTGCAGGCACGAAACACACTACCAATAGAAATACATTGCTTTTAAAATCGTTCTGTGTGACACGAAAAAAAGGGGAAAATGGTGTTGGTGAACACGAATCAATAGATTAATGTCGTGACTAGAACACGAAATGCCGTGAGACTGGGTTGAATGTTGGGCTAGTTAGGAAGTGCTTAAATGTGGGGTAGGTAAGTTTGGGAAACCGGCTCAAGATGCACTTGTTGTTATATTCCATGGAATGCTCTTAACATCCCGATAGCAATGAATATCTGAAGTGCTTTGACAATAAATAAATAAACAAATATCATCTCTGTAAGCTGTGGCGCTTTAAAAAGCTCGACCAATCATCTGAGACGGCTAAAGTAACTGGATGGCCTACCTGCCTGTCAGCCTTCCATCTGTGCACAAACTCATCTCGTGCCCTCATTGGTCATGTGCGCGTTCGTGTGTGTTGGAGGAGGGGCTCTGTGAGGAAGTGGCAGATTTTTTCCGGTTGTGTATTTTCAGATTCTAGCCACTCCAGCTGGTTTCTTCCAACATTACCTACCCCACCTTTAAGTTCTGACTCATTTAAAAAAGCAATTTACATAACATTACTTTTCCGTGAAATAAAACATCTGTGCTGTATTTTCTTAATCATATTTAGAATGTATATTATATAACGACATGAATTAAAATATTTGACCAACAAATAATCTTACCCTGCTTCTGATCCCTTCATTAAGATTCATGTTTCCCCATTCCTAACAAAACATACGAGCTTTAAGATTAATCAACAGAATGATATATCGTGTTATATTCTCATTTATAATCATTGACTTCCACTCTTTCTGCAGCTTCAGCAACATATCTCATAATCAATAGTCCACAGGCAGACTTTAATTACCTCCCTGTGTTTACTGTAATGTTTTGAATCCCCTAAAGCGCTTTTATTGAAAATAAAATAAATAAATAATGTGGTTTAAATGACTTGAGAAATATGTGTGAGCCCCCTGAGGGTTTCTTAATAAAACCCTTTGTCCATTTCAGACTTGATTTAAGCCCAAAAGGGAAACATGGTATTCTTTTTACAGGTTTTCTTTTGGATGATACCGCTTCAAACATTTACCAATTAACAGTTTGAATATCCCCAATTTGGATCGGTTAGCACCGAGAGGAAACGTCTACGGTATGTTTACAATGTGTTATTACTTATTCGGCTCAAGAATAACCTTGTTTTCACCTGAAGTGCAGAGGCGGCCTGGCCATCAGGACGTTCGGGACGAATCCCGATGGGCCGGTACTGAAGTGGGCCGGTCGGACGATGTGGGCCTGTCGGATAAGTGACTAGCACCCCCCCCCCCACGTCGACAATTGACTAGCGGTATTTACTCACGGCACTGAGGTGGGCCGGTCGAGAGTCCCGGGCTGATATGTAGTCCCAGTCCGCCCCTGCTGAAGTGTTACATTCAATGAACTTTAACCGGACTTGATTCTGCAGGAATGTGCTGACGTTTCAGAACAAACTCTAATGATCTGTGGATCAAATCCAGCGAGGAGGTGTAGCGTTGATACAGCTTCCTGTTAGGAGCCCTGCTGTTTCCTGTGTGATACGGTGTAATGAGACGGTTAGCTCCAGCATTTCAAAGACGTGAAGAAGAGCTGAAAGTCTGAAGAAGATCGAATCCTGAATCTGCCTCTCCTTCGCCTCGCTGCTCGTTTCAAATCTAATCCTGTCCACCTTGAAGCCTGCAGAGCTGCCTGCCACTCAATAATCAAACACACACACACACACACTCACACACACACACACACACACACACACACCACACACACACACACACACACACAAGTACAAGTTCTGCATTCAAAATCTTACTTAAGTACAAGTACAGCAGTAGCATCAAATATACTGAACGTTATCATGCAGAATTACCCACTTTAGAATCATATATATACATGTGTTAAATAATATGTAGTGGAGTTTTAATCATCAGTTCAAATGTTGCTGCTTTGAATGTGAACATTACAAAAGTGTGTTGAGTTGTTATGATTTCCAGTGGTTGAGTAACATGAAAAGCTCTCTATGTATCACATGAATCATTATCATAGATATTAAATCCATGTTGCACTTGTTAGAGATGGGCTTTATTTTACTGACTTCCCTCACAGCTCAGCAGCTTGACCCGAAAAAATATATTCCAATATATGATTTGATTTATATTTTGGGTTATTAATCTAAAGCTGCATAAGTGCGATGTTTGCCAATGTAAACATGTAGTGTCGAGGAACAGCAGGAAGACAATGAAGTGAACATTACATTATTACCTTTGAACACATATTGGGCTCCGTCAGTCCTCCAGGTGAGGAGACGTGTGTCTCTCCATGCTCCAGGATGTAAAGTGAACCAGTTCCACAGGTCGATGTAGTGAGGTGTGAACAGCGATGCATTATGGGAAATCCCTCTGGTCTCCGTGTGGAGAGAGAGCAGACTGTATACCTGGGACTGCGTGCATCATTGTGCTGAACCACCAGCCTGTTGTTTAACCTCCTCGTTGAATTCATCTGGAGAAAAACACACATTCACTTTCAGATCATCTTCATTTACTGACATTTGTTTCATGTGTTTTTCTGCCAAATCTCAAAACAAGCACCAAGACAACAAAAACAACGTATGAACCACATTTTCCCTAAAATGGGATGAGAGACGGGAAGAAGGGATGGATGGAGGGATGAAAGGGAGGAAGAGAGGAAGGAATACAAGGATGCAGGAAGAAAGGAAAGAGGGAGGGAGGAAAGGATGAAGGAAGGAAGGGATGTAAGGATGAAAGGATCTCAGGAGGAAGGGATGAAAGGATGAAGGGAGGGAAGGATGTAAGGAGGTAGTGAGGAAGGGGTCAAGGGATGTAAAGACGGAGGCATGTAACTAAGGTTGCAAAATTCCGGGAATTTTCAAAGATGGAAACTTTCCACGGGAATTAACGAGAATTTATGGGAATAAACTGGGAATTTTCCAAATTGAAGATTGGCTCTTCGTAGGGAACTTCAATATAGTTGGGGAAAGTATATTTTAGCATAATCTTGACTAAAACAAACAGATGCCATTCAAGTACACTTGAATATGCCATAGCATACTGCTTACCGCATGGCTATTGAGACCACACAAAGGTTCGCAACAGGCTCACACATGTGAGAGTGGAAACACTGGTTGGCGTTCGGGCAAACCTAAGACTCTCTGAGCCGGACGGACACAGAGCCATCCTCAACAAGGCTGGACAGTGACACTGAAGAGGAAGAGGAAGAGTGTGATGTTGATGAGGCCCAGGAAGAGCCCGCTGACTGAAAGGCTTTAGCCAAAATGCAGAGGATCGCTTGAAGGAAGATTTGCATGTTTAATGGGACATGTTGGAGGGAGAGGGGCTCTTTTCATTTCACATTTAGAATGGGACTTTGTGGGGTCTTTGGATGGGGGTGCATTTTTGTTCATTTTGTAATGAGTGGGGTTGAGGGGGATGAGTAACATTTAACTCAACATTCCTGTTTTCGTTCTTCAATGAAACAAATAATTGTTCAATAAAATAATTAAAACTTGTTCTGTTCTACTCTTTTTTATAAATCTGTTGAAATGTCATGTTTTTTTGTTTCATTTTGCATCGAATATTTCCAAAATTCCCCAGCTTAACTTCCCATGGAAACTTTCCGGAAATTTACCGGAAACTTTCCGCCCCTTTGCAAGCCTGCGTAACACATTATTTGCAGCTACTAAATCAGATTATTTTGGACCAATTAACTTGTTAACCCCGGGGGGCTCCCGCAACATCTTGCAGGAAACAGCGTCTGAGGGCTTCTTAACATTTAACAAACTATGAATGTGTCATACCCGCTTAACGGGAAGAAACTCAGCTAACTGACGATATGAAACATTTTTACCGAAACAAAACACAAGTCTAACGCCGAGCCTCTGAAGAGCACTAAACGAAAGAATGCTACCGCACTTAGCACACAACTCACGTTAGCGATCTTTTATACTTCATCGGATCTGCACAAACTGAGATTCGACAGATTCCGATGCTATACATTTCATCACTGAGCGATCAAAACCCGCGGCAGCGAAAGCCAGCAGAGACAACGCCCAACTCTACTTCACATGGCTGAAACGGCAATTAACTCTTACCTTTGCTGTTTTCTGATCTAAAGTTGTGTTCAATGGCATTAAAACGATAATGCTGCTGAAGGTTAATCCAATGTCTCTGTGTCCCTTTGAGTGATTACTGATAATCCATCATCATATTTATGATCAATAAGCCTAGTTTTCAGAGCGTAACGTAGCTTTCGGTTTGGGCAAGCTGCGTGCGCATCACTCTCACTGCTCAATGGAAAGGGATAGGGTTAGGGGTTAGGGGATTAGATGGATTTTAGGAACTTCCACTCAATTCTATTGGCTCTAACGGTTCAAAAGAGGTGTCAATCACCAAAATCGACCAATGGGTTCCAGAGAAACGGCAAATGACCCCAGAGGTGTATTATTTTTTCTAAACCTCTATAAAAAGGTCAAATGTCACTTGTTTTGCATCCATCTTGATATAGGGTACTTATTGTTACAGTTTGGATTCCTAAAGCTTTTATTCTGCCATCCCATCATTCAAGGGTGGTTTTCACTATAAGTATTTTTTTGGAAGGACACTATAATTTACATTGTTTTACCATGTTCAATCTGAATTTACTTTAAAAATAATTCTATATTGATTCTGACTCTTCTACATCCTACTCACAGGTTTATCGTTACTTTGAGAACAAAGATTATTAATGTTCCCCTTTTAGAAGATATGCTCATTTGTTCTGGGAATGTCATTTTCGAGCCTGAGACCTGGAAACAGGCTCAGGGCTAAACAGTCACTGGTCTAGAGAAAGACTCTGAGTTCATGTTGGGATAAATGGTCCAGTCCTCTCAGGAAGCAGCGCTCCTCCAGAGGGACGGAGCTAACCTTCACCGTCTCGGATCAATATTCAGCAGCCAGACACTGATGCATTCTGGGAAAAATCGCAATTAGCCTTCAGATTATGGAGATCCCCCTAAATAACACAGCTCTGATCCCTGGAGGAACATTTACTAACACACATCCACATCCAAGAGGTTTAAACCAGTGTGTATCTGAGCTGCTTAAACCTGACACACACACACACACACACACACACACACACACACACACACAAACAAACACACACACAAACACAGATCATATTGACTGTTGCAGGGATTTGGCATTAGTGTTAGCAGACTATCATGTGGATTAAAGAGATTTGTATGTTGTATCAATGATTGAATTTCACCCTAAAAATCTATTCATTATATTTGAAACCTACTGTCAAAATATTCTAGAATAAATAAAGAATGTTAAATGTTGTACTTTTGGTCTTAGGGGTTTACTGTTTCTGTCTTATCATCAGAGTTGGGTGTAACGCGTTACAAAGTAACACGTTACTGTAATAATATTACATTTGTCGGTAACGCAACAGCGTGAGCAGAGATAGACTGCGCAAAATACAGATAGCAGGAGACAGAGGACAGCCACGGTCAGATAGGAGAACATGCAGGATCTGGATCAGTCTTATGCGACGATGGAAACTGAACTAAAGAGAACATTTGAAACTTTAGCAGTCTGCGTGATCTGCCTGTAGGGAGGGGCGGGCCAGCCCTGCGAGTAAAGTAATGAGTAAAGTAACGAGTTACTTTATGTAGAGAGTAACGAAGTAGGGTAATACACTGAACAAGAATATAAACGCAACACTTTTGTTTTTGCTCCCATTGTTCATGAGATGAACTCAAAGATCTAAAACATTTTCTATAAACACAAAATAACCATTTCTCTCAAATATTGTTCACAAATCTGAAAGAATGTGTGATAGTGAGCACTTCTCCTTTGCCGAGATAATCCATCCCACCTCACAGGTGATATCAAGATGCTGATTGGACAGCATGATTATTGCACAGGTGTGCCTTAGGCTGGCCACAATAAAAGGCCACTCTGAAACGTGCAGTTTTGCTTTATTGGGGGGGTCTGGGGGGGTCCGAAAACCAGGCAGTATCTGGTGTGAGGGTTAGGGTTAGGGTAATGTTGTGAATCGAGTGGCCCATAGTGGTGGTGGGGTTATGGTATGGGCAGGCGTATGTAATGGACGACGAACACAACCCTACCCTCTAACCCTAACCCTACCCCTAACCCTAACCCTACCCCTAACCCTAAGCCTAACCCTAACCCTAACCCTAACCCTAACCCTAACCCTAACCCTACCCCTAACCCTAACCCTTACCCTACCCCTAACCCTAAGCCTAACCCTAACCCTAAGCCTAACCCTAACCCTAACCCTTCTGACGGACCTCCGCTCTTCTTACAATGCAAAAAACAAACAATAACAACGCGTCCCTGAACGCGGCACAGCCTGCAGAAACATCCCAAAACATCTGAGACTCGTTGTGATTCAGCCATTTGAGTGAAAGTGGCTCTCGGTGTAATGACAGAGGGCAGATCCGGTTCATCTGATGGTGTGTTCAGCTTCGCACACAAAGAGAGGCTTCTGTAATGGAGTGAAACAACGACTGCAAACAGAGGGATTGTTTGTCAGTGCATTAGCTGCAGCTGACAGCACGCCTCCTTGTTCCCGGCACATTGGGTTTGCCTGTTTTCCTGCAGCAGATACATGAACAGTTTTCAACGCAACAAACCGTATTTAATTTCACATTCTGTTCTTGTGCATATTCTATTAACATATAGACTTCTTATACCTCTACCACTAATATTTAGAAATATGTATGGCTATTTTACTGATACATATTTATATCGCTACTACCTCTGCTTTTACCACTCTTATTGTTGGAGGAGCTCAGGTCAGAAGAATGTCATTGATTTTTGTTTGAGAAATCCACATTTCGAGAGAAATTGAGAAACTGGGATCGAGGTTAGGCAAAGCCTGCTAGAATCCACTTCAAGACACTGGTACTTGCGTACAATGCTGCGAATGGATCTGGCCCTTCCTACATCCAGGACATGGTTCTCTTTCGACTCCACTTCGAGCCATAGAATTACTAACAAGGCACTTATATACTAATAAAGGACTGGCTTCTCTAAAGCCAGCTGAGTAGCACTTGAAATGTTTGGCTCGATGAAACCTGATGTACTTATATGATTCTGTTTTCTTCAAGGTTGTGTCTTCCTGGTCGAATGTACTTATTGTAAGTCGCTTTGGATAAAAGCGTCAGCTAAATGCAATGAAATGTAATGTAATGTAATATAATGGCAAAACAAATACCGACAAATATCTTGATAATTGATTAATCGTTAAGGAAACTGCTGTTTGAAGTCTCTAAAATCGCTGCTCACTGGGTTTTAAATCAGAGTGCAGTGACTAAATTGGATTTTAGTCTGAGAAATCCACATTTTGAGAGAATTTGAGAAACTGGGATCGATAGTAGACATACAAATACAATTATGAATACTTGATTAATCGTTAAGGAAATACCCATTTTTTTGTATTTGAATTTTTGCATTTCATTATATTTGTTGCATTGTCGGAGGAGCTCAGGTCAGAATAATGTCATTGCCGTTTCTACACTGTAGCTTTGAAGAACCTTTGAATCTTGAATCAGAGCAGGAGACGCTCCGCGATGCTTTGTTTCACGCTGTTTCTGCAGAAGAAGCTTCCCCAAAACACGAGGGGTTTGACTGCCCTAACGAGAAGCGTGGATGTGTCTCATTCACTGCAAATTAAAACATCAACTCTGCAGACTGAGAGAGACGGCATGAAACAAAGCAGCCTTTAGAGATTCCAGGAGGGAAGGGACACAAAAGCCAGAACATCTTCAGTTAGGTTTTTTTTTAAGCAAAATTCTAAGTCTAATGTGGAAGTGGTATACAGTACAGATAGTACTCGCATTAACACTACTATACGAGTATATGTAGTACACATCATACAGAGGGGTGATCACAGTATGAATAATACCATACGAGTATATGTAGGTCATTTTGTGATGCTGTTTTGTCTTGCACCATAGGCGCATTCACACCGCAGTACTTTTCCCACAAAGGAACTTACTTCATGCGAACTCTTTAGTTCTCATGAACGTAAGTACAGATCGCGTTCACACCGGAAAAAGTCCCTGAGGGAGGGTTAGGCAAATGAAGCCGCTGACGTCACTTCTTCTTCTTCTGCTTTGGGTTTACTGGCAGGCCGCAAAACACTTCACGGCGTATACTGCCGCCCACAGTCCCCGGCCGGAAGTCCCCGGAGTTGGGGAAGGCTTCAGTAGAAGCTGCTGGGACTCCCAGCAGCTTCTACTGAAGCCTTCTGAGTAAATCGCCAGAACGCCGACACCTCCTCATCTCCACCGCTCCCATGTTTTATTTTGTGTTGTCATAAGTTAGTCTCTCTGCGTTTCTGCGCTGGGCTAATGCTAATGCTAATAATGCTAATGCAAGGATAACAAAATGGCGGCTTCACAAAACTTTTTGGGAGTTTTACGGGGCGTGGTTTGCAATCCGCCCAGCCAATCAGAAATATAGCTCTTTTCTCACAAAAGAGCCGCTCGAAAGTCCCTGCTCTCTAGCAGGGACTTTCGAGCGGGTAAAAAGGTTCTCATGAACTAATTTTAGTACCGGCTCTTTTTGGTGTGAACGCGATAAAAGAGTTCTCATGAACTAAGTTCTCATGAACCTTTGTGGGAAAAGTACTGCGGTGTGAATGCGCCTATTGTGTTCTTCGGAGGGGCGTGGGGAGTGGCTCCTTATTTTCATTCATATGGCAGCCCACTGCTCCTAACACTAGGATGGGTCCAATGCAGAGAAACCATTGTGTTACATAGTAAGTAGGCCCACTGTGTAATGACAATACAAGTAAAAAAAAGACACAGAATCAGCACTGTCTCTCTCCCTCTCTCTCTCTCTCTCTCTCTCTCTCTCTGTCTCTCTCTCTCTCTCTCCCTCTCCCTCTCTCCGTCTCTCTCTTCACTCTCTCTTTTTCTTCTCGATGGGAAAGCTCCACGCTGAAATGTATGCTTCTCTTTTGTAAGTACTCAAATGTTGCTAGTGTGTACTTGTGCAGTTTGAACTTTCTGTTTTTTGTGTTTCTGTACTTTTTCCTGATGTCCAATAGCATGTTCTTTTAACGGGTGATTGACGTTTTTCTGGCTTCCTACCATTTCCCTGACCTTTGAATTAGGAAACACCGATCTTATTATAAACTCTTTTTGTACTTTTCCACTTTTCTTTTTTCCTGTGCCAGCTTTTCAGCCACATTATCCAATTATTTTAGAGTGTTCCTGTTCCCTCTGTCTCGAATCCTTTCTCCTTGAATGCCTAGAATAAAGAAATGTAAAGATAAGGCCGACAGGAGGGGGTTGTCTTTTCTCAAAGGGGACAGATTCCCGAACAGGGTGGACATTTATAAAAGGGACACAAACAAACTCCTTTTTTATAAATAAAGCATGATTTTGAAAAACCATTTGTTTAAAGCACTTAAGCTGAGCAGAATCATATCAAGCTAAATCATAATATCAACTTATTTTACTCACTTTGAAATGTAATGGATGACGCAAGGGACAACGTGTCATACATCCTCTTCTACAGAACTGAAACTAGACGATGTATCCGAAGCCAGATTATGCATTTGACTTACTTAAGAAACACCAGACTAATAAGAACTGCTCTCATGCTAAATCTCTGCTAAGGTAACACAGGCATCTGATGAGGTGTGTTCAGGACCCCAAACAGCTGAGCTGCTGAAAGAGAAAGGGAGACGGGAATACAAAGCGTCTCTCTGGTTTATTGACAAGGTGTCTCAGCGTGACACTCGGCTTTAAAGAATCACACACTTCATTTGAGAAAGCATTGCTCTAAACTCCGAACAGTAATACGTGCAGTAAAAAGCATTTATATGTAAATCCTCCGCAGCAGAAAGAGAACGAACACTGAGGATGTGTACTTTCAATATCGTGCTATTTTATACGGCAGAGGTTAGAAGCAGCGGGGGCATAAATATGCATCAGCCATGTATCTGTTCACGCTCTATGTGAGTGTGTGTGTGTGTGTGTGTGTGTGTGGTGTGTGTGTGTGTGTGTGTGTGTGGTGTGTGTGTGTGTGTGTGTGTGTGTGTGTGTGTGTGTGTGTGTGTGTGTGTGTGTGTGAGAGTGTGAGAGACCTGAACAGCAGGTGTTGGGGTGGATGTGACAATCATTACAGGTGATAAATATTTAAATTGCAGCCTCCGCCCGCACGGCAGCGGGGAAGCATTTACTGCAGATGGGAAACGAAGCTATTTGCTTTACAAGCCTGAGTGCATGTGTGTATGTGTGTGTGCGTGTGTGTGTGTGTGTGTGTGTGTTGGCATGCATGTGTGTTACACAGATTGAATTATTCACAGATTCAAACAAACTCCTGCACTTTGCGTGTTAACCAATCTCAAATTGATCTCTGAATTAGATTTCCAGGCAGGGACGCCTCGGTGGAAAATGACCTTGAAAACATCTGCTTGTGTCTGAGAGGCTCAAAGTCAAAAAGGAAGCAGAGAGACGTGGAGAAACTCTGAAAACCTCAAGTCTTTAGCATCAAGTTCCCACACCGAATACATTTCAGTCAGTACACGTTATGTTGTACTCTTGGAGCAATGTTTAAACCCACTGTCGAAGCTCCTCCAGAAATGATCCCACTGAAGTGTCGCGGTCGGACTCGCCGTCTCAGTTTTTCTGTTTAGTTTCCTGTTTTATTTCGACATTTATTTGCTCCTGGTTTCCCGGTTTGTTCTGGATTTGTTTTTAACTTCTCCTTTTGTTCCACCTCGTCTAGAACAGCTTTTAATTGAATAAAAGCTCACCTTGTGTTCACCTGCCTCCCGTGTTGTACTGCTGTTGGGTCCGATCTCTTGCCAACAGGAAGGCCTTCCTTCTAAAGCCACTTCCCCCAAAGATGTGCATTATCAACGCAAACTAAATAAGTCATTGTTAGTATTCTCAGCAGGTAAGGAGGTATGCCTTTAAAGGAGGAATACAGATTCTGTCTTGTTATCAATCAGATCATTTTACCCAGAGACTGCCTTTGGGTGGTTCTACAATTCATCACCAACCAAATCTCTAGCCTTGCTGCATTGCTAAATATGGAGAGGTATCAGGATAAGAGTGAACCAGCTTTTTAACCCCAGATAGCCCACACTTCATGCTGGCTCTACGTCTGCTGACGGAGAAGGAGAGATGTGGGCGGTGGGTTCACAGTTCAGACTCGCAGTGTAAGGAAAGTGTTGCAGAAAGAAGAAAATAAACTTCTTTTCTGGCACTGATTTCTGTCTACTGTGTGTGTGTGTGTGTGTGTGTGTGTGTGTGTGTGTGTGTGTGTGCGTGCGTGCGTGTGTGTGTGTGTGTGTGTGTGTGTGTGTGTGTGTGCGTGTGTGTGTGTGTGTGTGTGTGTGTGTGTGCGTAATCCTAGGCTTTATTGCTTTTTAATGTCTTCTTCCCACACGCGGCGGCAGGAGAAGAGAAGCCATGATAATAAATACAGAATCCGCTGAGGACAAAACGAACCTCGTTGTCGTGCAGGGAGGTTTTTAGCATTCTGAATATTGTCTACACTCTCGCGCGACATAACAGATGTTGAAGCTCGACAATATCTCGCTTCTTAAACTAATGATCCGTGCTGAGATAAATAGATGAGGGGTTTCAAAACAAGAGCGCAAGATGAAGGAAGTGGAATCAAACGTTGCTCTGTAACAGGCGGCCATATGTTCCTTCTCACTTTAAATGGCGTGTTGACTCGGTCGCAGCTCTCGCAGCACGCTGTGATTGGAGGCTGACTGGATGATGTTTCATAATGAAAACTCAAATATAAGTGTCGACACGATGCATGATTGATTCGACTAACCTCGGCTTTCAATTCCGCTCAATGAAATCATGGATATGAATGTTTGCTCCTGTTCACTTCATCCTGTCGGCTCGGGATGATCCGATCAGCGTTTGCTGCAGAACCCCTGCAGGGAACACCCAGAACAGGGTTTAGCTCACATGGAGAAGGCAAATGAGTTAGGGCACGGTGCCAGCAGATGCTAATCCAATGCATGGAGAAGGTAAATGGAGTTAGGGCACGGTGCCAGCAGATTCTAATCCAATGTGAGGAAGGCAACAGTGTTATATGTAGTGTGCAGAAACACTGTAACCCGTGTGTGTGTTTGAGTTATCCAGCCAGTGTTCGTGGGTCTCAATTCAACACAATCAAACTATTTGATGTTCAAATACTTGACAGATGTTTGAGTATGTTATTTAATCTCAATTACAAGCAATGTAACTTTTACATTTGTTAGATTAATGAAAGTGATACTCGTTGTTGTGCCCGCTGACCGGCTGGTCCTGTGGCTCGTCTGTTTTCTCATCCTCTTCTTCAAAGTCACGGTCAGACTCAGAATCCTCACATTCTGAAGCCTCTTCCTCGACATCATCAAATGGTTCTCTCTCTTCCAGAACCATGTAGGCCCTCTGAGCAGAGAATCGTTTGGCCATCTTGATCAGTTGTGCTCAGGACTCAAACTGGCGAAGCTTTATTTATTGTGCAGCTGGGATAGAGCGGGGAAAATAAAGATTGGTTCCCGCAAGACATAATGCGGGAATGTGAGAGCAGACAGGAGTCCGTGATGGAATGTATCAACAATGCTGCAACCTTGTGCGGGAATGGCAGGTGCAGAAACACAAAAGTGTCACACACACACACACACACACACACCACACACACACACACACACACACACACACACACACACACATACACACACACACACCTCCTGTATGTAATGTGTTCTGATATATGTTCTTCACAGAAAATGAGCCAAGGCCATTGAGTGTGAGTTTGAACAAATAATTTATCATATCATTTTTCTTTAGCTAAATAATGAAAGCGGGTTCTCCAGACCCGACCACCATACAAGGGTTCAACACAACTACATGCACGTTCTCTGTGCAACAAGAAGGGTTGGTTAAAACAGATGAGAAGATACTTATATAAAACTCCCCCATTACTTGGACTATTCCTTGAACCCCCTATCATAAGCCCGAATGGTTTCAACCACATTGCAGCACTAACTGCACTTGCTGTCATAACGAGATCTATAGCTGCAGCACGACCTGTATACTTTTGCACGCCGTGTTCCCAACAATACTGATTCATAACATGTATATTCCAATAGATAGTTTGGTTATAAAGGGACAATAGAGCGCAGCAGGAATGTTGTATGTCTGTGTTGGACCCTGAAGGCAGCATCTCCGAGTCCAATGGGATTATAAAGGAACTACAGCACGGTCACATGACTTCACGTCAACACCGCTAAGCTAAAGGTGGCTAATGTTGGGCTATAAAGGAACTACAGCACGGTCACATGACTTCGCGTCACCACCGCTAAGCTAAAGGTGGCTAATGTTGGGCTATAAAGGAACTACAGCACGGTCACATGACTTCACGTCACCACCGCTAAGCTAAAGGAGGCTAATGTTAGGCTATAAAGGAACTACAGCACGGTCACATGACTACACGTCACCACCGCTAAGCTAAAGGTGGCTAATGTTGGGCTATAAAGCAACTACAGCACGGTCACATGACTTCACGTCACCACCGCTAAGCTAAAGGAGGCTAATGTTGGGCTATAAAGCAACTACAGCACGGTCACATGACTTCACGTCACCACCGCTAAGCTAAAGGTGGCTAATGTTGGGCTATAAAGCAACTACAGCACGGTCACATGACTTCACGTCACCACCGCTAAGCTAAAGGTGGCTAATGTTGGGCTATAAAGGAACTACAGCACGGTCACATGACTTCACGTCACCACCGCTAAGCTAAAGGAGGCTAATGTTGGGCTATAAAGGAACTACAGCACGGTCACATGACTTCACGTCACCACCGCTAAGCTAAAGGAGGCTAATGTTGGGCTATAAAGGAATTACAGCACGGTCACATGACTTCACGTCTCCACCGCTAAGCTAAAGGAGGCTAATGTTGGGCTATAAAGGAACTACAGCACGGTCACATGACTTCACGTCACCACCGCTAAGCTAAAGGAGGCTAATGTTAGGCTATAAAGGAACTACAGCACGGTCACATGACTACACGTCACCACCGCTAAGCTAAAGGTGGCTAATGTTGGGCTATAAAGCAACTACAGCACGGTCACATGACTTCACGTCACCACCGCTAAGCTAAAGGAGGCTAATGTTGGGCTATAAAGCAACTACAGCACGGTCACATGACTTCACGTCACCACCGCTAAGCTAAAGGTGGCTAATGTTGGGCTATAAAGCAACTACAGCACGGTCACATGACTTCACGTCACCACCGCTAAGCTAAAGGTGGCTAATGTTGGGCTATAAAGGAACTACAGCACGGTCACATGACTTCACGTCACCACCGCTAAGCTAAAGGAGGCTAATGTTGGGCTATAAAGGAATTACAGCACGGTCACATGACTTCACGTCTCCACCGCTAAGCTAAAGGAGGCTAATGTTGGGCTATAAAGGAACTACAGCACGGTCACATGACTTCACGTCACCACCGCTAAGCTAAAGGCGGCTAATGTTGGGCTATAAAGGAACGACAGCACGGTCACATGACTTCAGGTCACCACCGCTAAGCTAAAGGAGGCTAATGTTGGGCTATAAAGGAACTACAGCACGGTCACATGACTTCACGTCACCACCGCTAAGCTAAAGGCGGCTAATGTTAAACTTCGTTTTGCTGATTGCACAGCTTTCAACCTGTAACAGTAATCAGTTGGTTTGGTGCCTTAAAGTATGTAATCAGTTTGTATAATACTGACATTTCTCTCATGGTACACTGACTAACTGAAAGCTGCTCTGCTATATATGACGTGGGTCTCAGTGAGACCGCTGGAGAATAAAAGGATATATAAATAGTCCAACGTTACGTAAAGTTTACATACGAGGACATGCTTCATATCTCTGTCAGCTGTAATCAGTGCAAGCCTCTGTTGCCTTTGTGGTTTTCAGGATGATATTCTTTCCATTTGAAGAGACTGCAAGCCGCAGCCGGAGCTCTGCAGGAGGTCGTTTCTTTCATAAAAGGGTTTTGTGTCAGCAGCCAGAACATTACGCTCTCATTGTAGATTCAATAGAAAACACGTAGTAACTTCCAGCTGCGGAGAGTCAAAGGCATCTTTAGGATTTGTTGTTGAATGACAGCTGATGATGGCAGTCAAATAAGTCATGTGCATTTGTAGAATCAGGATTATTGACAATATACTCATGGAAATGCAATGTCCCAGGTTTCCGTCTATGCAGTTTAAATGGAAACATATGAATAAAAGCAATGGTAAAAAAGTTTTAAAAAATAGTATTAGCGACAAAGAGGACACACAACTAGAAGGTATACCAAAAACACATTCAGAAAACCATTGACCTCCAGACCAGAAGACAGTAAGTGAGCAAATGCTGACTCATTTCCAGGTTTAGGACTCACCACGCCTTTCGTTCTCCTTTCCAGTCTGTGCCTTTACATTGGGGTTTTTAATTGTTTCGTGTATGAGAGTTTTCAGTCTGGCTGTAAGTATGGTTTCATTGTCTCTCGTTTTACATTTGTTTGATGTCCTATCTGTTTCGTCTAAATGTATTTATGCTACATATGTATTGATGTACAGCACTTTGGTGAACTCTTTTGTTTTTAAAGGTGCTATATACATAAAGTTGGATTGGATTAATGTTCTTCCATCACATGTCTGCTGTCCTCCATGTGTCTCAATATGATAGTGTTTCTGTTTATGTATGGTATCTGCAGTCGAGCATTACGGTATTATTGATGTTATATAACTGTCCATAACATCGTGTGCTCTGGGTGTAAGTGCCCTCTGACAGGTCATTATGGGGGGGTGGATGGACTATGATTAGCTTTTAGCTCCAATCATAATGGGCGAACATTTCAGCTCCGCTAACAGCCCCTCAGTCTGAAATAATTGAGGGGGGTTAGGATGAGCAGGGAGAATCAAACAACAGCTGTCCAAAGGTCTAGGTAATTGCAGAATTTAGATGTTTTTCACTGATATGTTTCGTGTTTTTGGAACAACTCCTACCTTACAAAAGCTTAAAGGATATTTATATATTTGTCTCTTTACATTTCTCTTACTGTGTTTGTGTTTGCATCATTATATACCAAAGTCAATTCCTTATATATGAAAACATTTGCTAATCAAACAGACTTTAGTTCGGTGAAGTATGTCTGATAACCGTGAACAAATTCAAGGCTTTTGTCATGATTTTCAACACCAGACAACAGTAACAATTTTAGTCAGTTTGACATCTTGTGCAGTTTCCCAAAATGTAGATCTCACCTTTCATTTAGTCCCAAAATATTTCCCGGATATTTTGACAAGCCCTCCTCTTAACGGGCGTCTGGCAGAGGGCTGAGTCACTCAGTCAAACAGCATTTTGTATGATTACTTAAAAATAAGATTTTCTTGGTAATTTAATAATTTCTCAATGACACTCAGATGCTTCGCTGTCGTTTCCTGATCGATAACAGGTTGCTTACGGTAGTGACCCGTTACATGTGCTCCGTTTTGTGCATGTAGCTTTGTGTGCGTGTAGCTGTGAGAGTGTGTGTGTGTGTGTGTGTGTGTGTGTGTGCACGTGTAGCTTTTTGTGTGTGTGTGTGTGCTCGACATTATAAATGGCCCGCTGGCCCGGAAGCACTATTTAGACCCCCCGGGCCAGCATAACGTACTTTCCACTTGCCCGCTCGGGCCACTAAAAACATTGTTTAAAAAATAATTGTCCTGTGGTATTGGTATTTTGACTAGCAATGTTGTTAAATTGTTTCGTTTATCAACGCTACAACATAGCGTTCCGTGAGTCGGTTGTTGGGTGAAAAGCCAATAGCTGTTTGCTGCGTAGCGCAGCGTGAGCAGGCTCCCGTGAGCGCGCTCCTTCACTACAGACTATCACGCCATCTCACCATTCGCCAAAATGATTTTAATACCAGCGGTAACTGGCCAAGCGCCGGGCAAAAAACAATCTTCAAATAAAAGAAAGTCACCGGAGGATTTAAAGGAGAGTGACAGGGAGCATGAGAAGAAGGGGGAGAGAAAGTTTCAGCTTGATCGATGGAGTTGGCTTCTCGTGGTGCAGTGACGCTTCCTAAACCCTTTATCGATTACATTTATAATTTGAAAATTATAAAAGTAGGGTAGACATGTGGAGATTATCCGGCTGAACAAAACGTGCATTTATCAAACAGGTTTGTTTTCCACAGACCTTATTTCCAGCTATTTTCCAAAACCCTCTGGAGAAATCCCATTGCTTTCTGTCGAGGGAACCAGCAGCTTACTTCCCGGTTTCAGGACGCGTCACTGCACCTCTCAATATGATGCCAATATAAACAAGGTCTTCTGTCGGCTCTGTACATCAATGCCGACCTATGCTGACAGGAAGTGAAGAGTAGACAATATAAAGGTATCGGCTTTAGAGAAATGTCCCAGCACAATTAGGATAATGAAGGTTCTAATCTATAGCCATTACATGTCTAACTCCTAATGACAGGAAGGCAGAAAGTGCATTACAAGTGCATACAAATAATAATACTCATAATAATAGCAGACATTTTAACAATGACCACAATATCATTATTTTAATAAACTAAATATGAACAATTGAGGAAATGAGGAAGAACTGATGATTCAAATGTTGTAGTACAAGTAGTAATGTAGTTAGTGCATAAATTACTATTGCAACAAATGTGTTAATCTTCTTCATTATTAGTCGATTTGTTTTGGACGAATGCTTTTTACCCTTAATGTCTACCCCTGCTGTGTGTGCGCGTGTCTGTTTGTGGAACCTGAATGAACAAACATTGGTTCCTACGGTGTGTATTACTTAGATTAATGCATATTTTAACTGCTTCACTGAATTGTTTTTTGTTATTGTGTAAAAAGCAGCACTGAAATAATAGTTACTTTTAAAGTAGTATTTCAGTCTTGAAGTGGAGGGGTTTGACTAACCAGCTTTTCCCCAAAATGTCTGTGTGCCAAAGAGTTACTGTACAGAACAGTGTGATATATTAACACCAAATCACTCGAGGACAAACTACACCATGATGTGATTTAGTCTTTATATAAATATAAGCTTCACCTGCAGGGTGCATTATGTGGAAAATCAACGCGAACTTCTCTCACTTCCTACCCTCAGGAACAAATTCACAAACTATTTTTCGCCGCTTTTCCCACCGCTAAACATAAATATGCAAAAATAAACCAAAAAGTGAGCGTGTAATTCAGCGTGCACCCCGAACTGCGCTGCTGAGCCAACAGCGTCTGATGCTCCTGGGCTTCATGCACAGATTTAAACGTGGTCATTTGCATAAATCGGGCATATGCAATTCAGCATCAACAGCCACACCCAGTTGGTGGGATTAATTATTATTAAATATAATAATAACTGGCCGTTAGAGGCTTGATATCTCAGAGCTGTTACAGGATGTGTAATTTGTAAATTGTGTAATTTCTCTTTTACATTTTGTATCTTTACTATTTTTTTAATGCTTGCTTCTTGGGTAATATTAAGCTGCCTTTGTTTTCTTGCTGTAACAAATGCACATTTCCGAATAAAGTTAAAGGGGACCTATCATGCAAAATGCACTCTTGTACGTCTTTTATACATGAATGTGTCCCCGGTGCGTCAGGGAACTCACCAAGTGTCAGAAAACACAGCCCTCTCTCTTTTCCTCCAAACCCAAATCTCTAAAATGGGGCTGCGACGGATCTGATACAGACTGATGCAGATTTGAAAATAGCCTGACGTCAGTGACGAGGAGCTCCGCCTATATGGCCAACTCTACACCTATCAGGGGAATGAGAGGTTGCCGTGGCATGGTAACAGCATGGTAACCGCATGGTAACAGCTTGGCAACAGCATGGTAACAGCATGGTAACAGCATGGTTACAGCATGGCAACAGCATGGCAACAGCATGGCAACAGCATGGTAACAGCATGGTAACAGCATGGTAACAGCAAGGTAACAGCTTGGTAACAGCATGGTAACAGAATGGCAACAGCATGGCAACAGCATGGCAACAGCATGGTAACAGCATGGTAACAGCATGGTAACAGCATGGTAACAGCAAGGTAACAGCTTGGTAACAGCATGGTAACAGAATGGCAACAGCACGGTAACAGCATGGTAACAGCATGGTAACAGCTTGGTAACAGCATGGTAACAGCATGGTAACAGCATGGTAACATGACGCTGTAACTCGGCCCCCTCCATTGCAGGGGGGCGTGGTCAGCAGCCGCGCTTGCAAAGACAAGATGGAGGAGAGCAAAATGAGGCATGGCTTAAATGCATGATCTGTTTGGTATTTTGAAAAAAAAACGTATAAATATACCTTATATAGGTATGGCCCAACAATATATTATTCAAATATAGCATGATAGGTCTCCTTTAAAGTATTAAAGATTAAAACAACTATAATAATAAAAGTTACACAATTTACAAAATAAACAATAAGTGGAGACATAACAACACAAAGAGGTGCATTTCTAGCTGAGATTTAAAATGTTCAATAGACTGAGCATTTCAGATATCAATCAATCTTTATTTAATTATTTAGCACATTTGAGCACTCGGAGGCTGTTCCACAGGCCGAGAGATATTTCTGAATCCTCTTCACTTACTTCTCTTCGCTCTCCCTCACATGTGGAGAAAACGTTTTGACATTTTGGAGGCTGTGTGCGCGGCACTGCGTCCGTATTGTTTGGAAAGAGTTCATCGGAGGCATGGTGGGAGATCCAGCCTGACCTTTCTGCTCCGGCACAGCGACAACACGCTGACGTGAAGGACGGCTTTCAGAAAATCCATGTGTGGAGAAAAAAGGACAAAAAAAAATCAAAGGACACCCTGACAATGTCCAATAAAAGAAAAAGGCTTTCTTTCAGCCTGCAGAGCTTCACCATTAACATCCAGCGCTTTCACAATGCACTCAGAAAGGTTAGCAGGAGATGTTAACAGGTGGTTGGATAGCAGCAGTTAGCCACACAGCATGCTAACCTATGATTTATTTTATAATAAATATTCGAGGGGAGAGGGTGGTCCGTGCTGTAGTTCCTTTATCAAATCAAATCAAGTTTTATTTATATAGCACATTTATAAACAATTTTTGGTCGAACCAAAGTGCTGTACATATAATAAAAATAGCCTACAGTAGAGACACTTTACAGCAAATACAACAGCACAGATTGTTCAGAATATCAGTATGAGAAAAAACGACACTCTCTATCCTTAGACCCTCACATCGTACAAGGAAAAACTTCCAGAGAAAACCCACAGTATAAAGGGAAAAATGGGAGAAACCTCTAGCCCAACATTAGCCACCTTTAGCTTAGCGGTGGTGATGTGAAGTCATGTGACCGTGCTGTAGTTCCTTTATAGCCCAACATTAGCCGCCTTTAGCTTAGCGGTGGTGACGTGGAGTCATGTGACCGTGCTGTAGTTCCTTTATAGCCCAACATTAGCCGTCTTTAGCTTAGCGGTGGTGACGTGAAGTCATGTGACCGTGCTGTAGCTCCTTTATAGCCCAACATTAGCCACCTTTAGCTTAGCGGTGGTGACGTGAAGTCATGTCACCGTGCTGTAGTTCCTTTATAGCCCAACATTAGCCGCCTTTAGCTTAGTGGTGGTGACGTGAAGTCATGTGACCGTGCTGTAGTTCCTTTATTGCCCAACATTAGCCGCCTTTGGCTTAGCGGTGGTGATGTGAAGTCATGTGACCGTGCTGTAGTTCCTTTATAGCCCAACATTAGCCACCTTTAGCTTAGCGGTGGTGACGTGAATTCATGTGACCGTGCTGTAGTTCCTTTATAGCCTAACATTAGCCACCTTTAGCTTAGTGGTGGTAACGTGAAGTCATGTGACCGTGCTGTAGTTCCTTTATAGCCCAACATTAGCCTCCTTTAGCTTAGTGGTGGTGACGTGAAGTCAAGTGACCGTGCTGTAGTTCCTTTATAGCCCAACATTAGCCGCCTTTAGCTTAGCGGTGGTGACGTGAAGTCATGTCACCGTGCTGTAGTTCCTTTATAGCCCAACATTAGCCGCCTTTAGCTTAGTGGTGGTGACGTGAAGTCATGTGACCGTGCTGTAGTTCCTTTATTGCCCAACATTAGCCGCCTTTAGCTTAGCGGTGGTGATGTGAAGTCATGTGACCGTGCTGTAGTTCCTTTATAGCCCAACATTAGCCACCTTTAGCTTAGCGGTGGTGACGTGAAGTCATGTGACCGTGCTGTAGTTCCTTTATAGCCCAACATTAGCCACCTTTAGCTTAGCGGTGGTGACGTGAAGTCATGTGACCGTGCTGTAGTTCCTTTATAGCCCAACATTAGCCACCTTTAGCTTAGTGGTGGTAACGTGAAGTCATGTGACCATGCTGTAGTTCCTTTATAGCCCAACATTAGCCTCCTTTAGCTTAGTGGTGGTGACGTGAAGTCATTTGACCGTGCTGTAGTTCCTTTATAGCCCAACATTAGCCGCCTTTAGCTTAGCGGTGGTGACGTGAAGTGTTCTGACCGTGCTGTAGTTCCTTTAGCCTAACGTTAGCTTTGTACTTCTAAAATCATAAAGTAGTGTAGAGATTATCCTGCTGAACTAAACGTGTTCGTATCATAAACATTTGTTTGAGACAGAAATTATTTTCTGCAATAATCCAATGGAAAAATACCATGGGATATTTATGGAGGGAGCACGCACATGCTGCCTTCAGGGTCAAACATAGAAATACCACATCCCCTAATTTACTTTGCAGTTTTATAAAATAAACCTTTATAAATATTTCCACCTGAGTGCAAACATTCATACCAGAATTCAAATACGGATACCTGATCAAGAAAAGCTCATCAGGGAGATTCAGATGACAATCAGTTATTTTACATGTACTTCCCTTAATGAATCAACTCTACATCAACACTCACATCTTTGTAAGCCTTAATCATCAGCATCTTCCACTCTGCTGCTTTAATCTGTCTGTGGATGTGTTTTAAACCCTCAGCCTGTTCACCGTCCAAACACTCAAAGTTATATTTTTTGGGAATGGGCTCCAGGAGGGGGTGCATGTTCTGCCTCCAGCCATCCTCCCTCGCTCCAGATGGCAAGTTCTCTGCAGTCTGAAAGGAGAGCGACTATAACCACCGCCCAAACATTGAAATGCAGAGAAAACTGTTGTATGAAAAGACTGTTACATTCTCTCTAACATTGCTTTTGATCCGAGTGGTTTGCATGGGTTTGAAGCTATTTCATAGCCTGTTTTACATGTATTTAATACATACGATACAGCAGGGGTTCTGCTCGTAGACCAAATGGATGCATATAGCCTTTTATCAGTAAAGGTGTTAGCTTTGTTGCTGGTGACTCGGCTTTCTCACTCAACAAGGAAAGGATAAAACTACATTGACACTGCAGGGCAAGAAAAAAAAGGCCTGGGGAAAATGTAAGCACCTAATGAGCTGCTAACTTTGTCTCCTGTCTGGTGCTTCACTCTGTTTTTAAAATACATGGATGTGACTAGCATGAACGCAATCATGTCAAAAAGCTAAACATTTTGAGTTAAAGGGAAATCAATGTTTTGCAGTAAATTCAATATTATCAAAATAATGTTCTTATAAACTAAAATATATTCACTTAAAAGGGACAGATTATCTTTCTGACATTATATATTTTTAGACTATGACACCATGCAATGAACATGTATATAATCTACAGGAAGTGTGTCCATGACAGGAAAGACATATTTAGCAATGGGCTTGTAAGTTGTCTGCTTGCAGTTCATTTATAAAAAGAGCAGGCGCTTTGGAAACATGTATTTCTAACAGCTTAATAATATCAACGGTAGATAACTAATATATTTAAATATGTGTACATATATATATATATATATATATATATATATATAAATAGACGTATACAAACACCTGTAGCAATGTTTATATATATATATATATATATATATATATATATATATATAAATAAACGTATACAAACACCTGTAGCAATGTTTATCGTTCTCTAACTATCACTGTCTGCCTGGTCCCCGTTGAACATTAAGCAGGAAAACTTCGCTTCATTTGTCCGATAGATATATATATATATATTTTAAAAGTTTGTCACTTTGACAACCTTAATTTCACTTCTGAGTTAACAGGCGACGGTGTGAATCACTGTTCCTATGGTTACCTGTAGCTTAATATGCTAAATCACTGTGCAATGATTTAGAGAAGAAGAATGTGATTCACACGTTAAGCTCGTGAAGATTCCCAAATTCCCCCGAATAATCTCCCAGGTGTTTAACAGATAAGAACTTGTCACGAAGCCCAAAGTAAATTAAACAGGTTTGGGCGAAGAAAGGATACATCTGTGTGTGTGTGTGTGTGTGTGTGTGTGTGTGTGTGTGTGTGTGTGTGTCTTAGTCTTACTGGAGGAGGACGTGCTGCTGATGATGCTCCAAATAAAAAGTGAATCACCGTGACCTTCCTGTGACTCCAGACTGTGTGCAGGAGACAGAAAAGTAGAGCAGAAACTGTGTGTGTGTGTGTGTGTGTGTGTGTGTGTGTGTGTGTGTGTGTGTGTGTGTGTGTGTGTGTGTGTGTGTGTGTGTGTGTGTGTGTGTGTGTGTGTGTGCGTGTGTGTGTATGTGTGTGTGTAGTCATTGTCCCTCTGCATGGCTGAACCTCATCTGTATTCTTTTCTCCTGAAAGTTAAGTCTATTCAGGACTGAATGTTGTCCGTTTTCAGAAATCAGAAATCCACAGCGGGGACATTTACAGCAAAGTTACAGAGCGGATAAAAGCCAGAAGTAAAAAGAGGATGTCCCCTCATCAGTCATCACAGAGACTATTGGGAAGCTCAAACTTATTCTGTTTAACCCTGACTACTGTTTAATACCCTCACTTCAAATTAAAGTCATCTGTTTCCAAGACCCATACGTCTGAAAAGAAGGCAACAAACGGAAACCAAATGCAAAATGATGTTATTTCCTACCATTTCAGAGGCATGAACCACCCTGCCTCTGATTGGTTAGTTGTTGTTGCTTGTTGGTTAAGTTTTGGCATGAGGACTGGACATGACATTGGTTCAGATGAAGGTAAAGATATCAAGCTAAGCCAATCAGAGGAAGAGTAGGGCGGGACATACACTGTCTGTCTGTTGTTCTGTTGCAAGAAAAACAATGGACATGTGCTTTCGGGATATGTGATTTCTGTACAATTTTCCATTTTTCAGACCAATGGGATTTCAGATCAATGGACCGTCGCAACCAATGCATGACACCAACCGAAGCTAGAGGGATAATAGCATGAAGGAACAATGACACGTCAGATGTAATAACCTCCTTTCCCACTGCTTATGTTGCAAGAACTCTTTGCAGTTTTGACAGTTTCCACTTTTAGACATTGACCCTGAAAAATAACTGAATATTCCATATGTAGTCATTACTGTGTAGACTTGCCCATCAGCCCCTCTCAAACAAGTAGGTCAACAGAACCCACAACTTAGTGATTGTAAAAGTTTCTTCACACCCTCGAAACGTAATCCGTCCTGTTTTATTCCAGCGACAAAACCTAAGCACAAAGTTTTTGTATTTCATTAAAAGTATTTGAGAAGATGTAGCTCAAGGGTATCTTTCCTAGGAGCTGCAGGGACCGCAGATTATCAGCACCGGAGTATTGGATCAATCTGTCTTTGAAAATCAATAAAGCCATTCCCACAGCAGGTGTATCGGTACAGTGTCCTCAGGGGCAGGAAGCACTTCAAATATAACAGAGAAAGAGAAGTTGAATCGACGAGTTCCCGAGGGTCCGACACCTGAAGAGAGATGTTATTCACCCAGACAGTCCTTAGAGGAAGAAACCGACTCCAGATACACAGAAGAAGTCAGCCTTTATACGACAAGGACGCTGTGCCTGGAACTAGTTTGAATTTGTGGAGAAGCTGCACGAACTTCACCAAACACACGATGTATAAGTCAAAGTGAACTTTATTGGCAATCTTCCAGTTTGTGAGATCGAAATACCGTTTCCCACAATCCCGAATACAAAAACATATATATACATATGTATGCAAATATATACACAATCAACAGACACATGTATACATATGCACACATTAAGACCTAAATAAAAACACAACAATCAATATATACGAAATAACAGTCACTTCAATATCGTTGAGAAATGTATATTAGTGCAAGACTGTCCATAGCAGTTATTAACAGCAACAGGGTCAGAGTTAAAAACAGGATTCACGAGGGGTCAAAATGAAGATTAAATAGAATACAAATTAAAATAATTATACAGCAAACATTTATAAAGTAACTATAAAAACAAGATATCACAGTAAAAAGTTGTGCATTTGTATAAACATGTTAAATATATGTACATAAGTGTGCAGATGAGAGTGCAGGTTTAAACATTCCTGATGTATGCAGAGGTAGGAAGTAGCAGAGTACAAATACTTTGTTAATGTACTTAAGTACATGTTTCTGGTATCAGTACTTTACTCCAGTAATTATTTTTCTGATGACTTTTAACTTTGACTTCTTACATATTGAACCCAAATACCTGTACTTTCTACTTCTTACATGTTGAACACAAATACCTGTACTTTCTACTTCTTACATGTTGAACACAAATACCTGTACTTTCTACTTCTTACATGTGGAACCCAAATACCTGTACTTTCTACTTCTTACATGTTGAACACAAATACCTGTACTTTCTACTTCTTACATGTTGAACACAAATACCTGTACTTTCTACTTCTTACATGTTGACACAAATACCTGTACTTTCTACTTCTTACATGTTGAACACAAATACCTGTACTTTCTACTTCTTACATGTTGAACACAAATACCTTTACTTTCTACTTCTTACATGTGGAACCCAAATACCTGTACTTTCTACTTCTTACATGTTGAACACAAATACCTGTACTTTCTACTTCTTACATGTTGAACACAAATACCTGTACTTTCTACTTCTTACATGTTGAACTCAAATACCTGTACTTTCTACTTCTTATATGTTGAACTCAAATACCTGTACTTTCTACTTCTCACATGTTGAACTCAAATACCTGTACTTTCTACACTTCTTACATGTTGAACTCAAATACCTGTACTTTCTACTTCTCACATGTTGAACCCAAATACCTGTACTTTCTACTTCTTACATGTTGAACTCAAATACCTGTACTTTCTACTTCTTACATGTTGAACTCAAATACCTGTACTTTCTACTTCTTACATGTTGAACACAAATACCTGTACTTTCTACTTCTTACATGTTGAACCCAAATACCTGTACTTTCTACTTCTTACATGTTGAACCCAAATACCTGTACTTTCTACTTCTTACACTTTGAACCCAAATACCTGTACTTTCTACTTCTTACATGTTGAACCCAAATACCTGTACTTTCTACTTCTTACATGTTGAACCCAAATACCTGTACTTTCTACTTCTTACATGTTGAACCCAAATACCTGTACTTTCTACTTCTCTCATTTCCCAAACAGCTGGTTCCTTTAGTCTGAATGTGTGTTTGATGCGTGATCATTATTCTTTAGAGTCATTGCGTGCCTATTGATTTGAACACGATCCGTGTATCCATCACTTCCTGGTCTTCTCTAAAGAAGAGGGACCAATGGAAACGTTGTCATGTTGCCGTTGTTCAGCATGGAAACATTCATTAGCTAACAATGACATTATTGTTCTATTAATATAAAGGGAGGTCAGGTACTCTTTAAAACAGCTGCTAGCTATGGGTACTTTTTACAAGTACATTTCAAAGCCTTTACTTTGACTTGAGTAAAGAAGTTTAGTCAGTACTTCTACTTTCACCAGAGTATTTTTAAACACGAGTATCTGTACTTCCACTTGAGTAAAGGATGTGTGTACTTTTGCCATCTCTGCGTTGCATGCCAGTCTAACATAGATGATGAAGTTTGGGAAGGTCGAGAGCTTCTTGATATTCAGGACGAGCTTCGGAAAGCTCACCATCATCAGGACTGTCAATCACTTCAGAGATGGAGTCCTACAAAGCCTCACGACCCCAGGGACGCTTCAAAACAGAGGAGAACGTGGGGTATACCATTCACATGTAGCTCTGTGGGATCGTTCTGTGGAGATCCCACCTGAATGATGGCTTTCCTTTTTCTTTTCTTTTTTAGGGCTTTGATATCAAACCCTCGCTGAGAATCCACCTTCTCTAAAATAAATGCAGCAGGAAAACTTCATGCACACTTTATATATACAGTCTATGTGTAGGACGCAACAACACAGGATAGCAACGAAAGAATAGCAACGCTAGCTAGCAGGTAAGCTAATGCAGCTAGCAGCCAGATTGATTTCTGGGTCATTCCAGAATTGGAGGACATTTCATGGTTTCAAAATATTATTTAAATGATCAAATAGCTCTCGAACATCCCCTAAAATGGCATTTTTCTCTTGTCCCCGCTTCTTGGTGACCAACTTGCATGTCAAATAAAACATTTAAAATAGGCACTTTATTTACTTTTCTGGTATTATTCTATTGATATATGTTTCTGGTAATGGTAAAATAAATTTGTTAAATCATAAACATATTTTAAATAACAGTAATGTTGCACAGAAGGTGTGTCCCTCAACATGCGTTCAACCCTGTTACCCAAACCTTTTTAGATTGGCACAGGAAGTGAACAAACTGTAAGTCAGATGACACAGTGGAAGTGACATCAGCAAGCCGTGTGCTCGTGCCATGGGTAGACCAAAACTAAGTCCTCTTTTATTTTTCATATTTTTACAATCGTTTCAGTCTTAAAAGAGTGTGGCACCCACTCAACCCTGTTACTGATACTATCAGAATAAAGCATATTCATTTCAAAGTTATCTTTCTTGCATTAGATATCCAAGTTTGTCCTTGCCTTGAAAGTAGCATTACATGCTACATCTAGCATCCTGAGGTTAAAGCTCAAATTAGCCACTGGGAGTCGCCCCCTGCTGGATTTGAGAGAGAATACAGTTTGGTTTGGACACTGACGAAACACCCACTCTTACAGAGGTTCAAGTACCATCAAATTATTGCATTACTGACACACACACACACACACACACACACACACACACACACACACACACACACCATGCGTAAGCCTATCATCATGTTAAACACTCACACTGCCTGCTTATTTAGATCAGACTTATCTCCAGACATCCTGCCACACAAATCCCCCGAAATGAGTCGTAATCTGGTCGATCTGCTGCAGGAGTTACGCTGTATGTTTGGTTCAGTTTGTCAAGGTACACACCGGCTGTGTTTTAATTAGAGAACACCAATTTCACTTAGACACTATCTCTACTTTATTTATTTCCTGTCATATCAGACCATTACAACTTTGGGTTTTCTTATTAACTTCTGCAAAAAAGTAAACTACAATCTGCACATTTTGCCTTCAGGTTTATTTTTCGCTCTGTCAGTCATTTCCTGTTTTGGAGGTTGAGAGGAAGACGGCAGATATGTGGAGTTAAAGTGTTGTCATGTCAGCTCCTGTCAGGCGTTTGGCCTCGAGAACATGGAGCTACAAAACCCTCGCAGCGTGAGAAAGTGAGGTTTGAAGCCCTGAACATCTCCGTGTTAAAAGAGAGGCAGTTCATGTGTTACACTGCTGTCAGGAGGTTTTTAAAGGAGACGGGAATCAGTCGTGAGAAATATTGTTTAGGAAACACACACAGGGTGACGCTTCAGAGGATTTATTCTGTCTAATGGAGGGTTTCAGTGCAACATCCAACACTCAACATCAATCATAAGTCTGAGGTCAGTCCTCTCTGCTGTACTTTCCTTAAGAATTAGGGAAATGTGTGAACTCACCAGATCAAATTGTTTCATCCTCCAATTCTATCTCATTCTCGCACAAACCCACAACATAAATAACCTGACCTTTACAAGCTAGCAGCTCTCTAGTCCTCTAATCCTGTATGCATGCAACATTCTGCAAGACTGAAACTCTTTTTTGGGAAGCTATTTTTCTTTCAATGTTAAACTTGATTGCTAGATTGTTTTATGGAAAAAAACTTTAAATAAATATAACTTTAGTTTGTCTCGTCAGTGCATTTTTAATACGACAAGCAGTGATACTGTAGATTTACATTGTGTGTGTGTATCGTAAGCGGTAGTAGGGACGCGTGGGGTTGGTTTTGCACATTATTCAGTATAAAAGTGCAGTAGTACAAAGTAAAGTTCAGTTAAAAAAGTAAAAAACAGAAGTTATGGAGGCATGGATTTATATTAAGAAGAGATCTGCCTGACTTCTGCTGCAGGCGAGGGTCCTTCCTCCTCTGAGAGATCATTTAGCAGAATAAAAGTCCTCTATCCTTCCCACGGATTGACATTTGCACAGCGAGTACAAAGCCAAAGACAGCTTAGTATTAATGAAGAAGCAAGCATCACATATTGAAGAATAGAAATTACACACATTACAATTTACAAAATACACATCTAGTACCAGTATCAATATTTAAAACAAAGAAGTGTGGCCTGTATACAATGTGAGATAGCAACCAAGTGATAGTGTTCAAGGTGTTTTATATTAATGATGTATTGTCCTTATGGATGATCACGTCATGTTTTCTATCACATTTTTCCATCCTTTGGCCAAAATAGTTACATGATTTCAACAACAATATACCTTTATAAATATATATACCTCAAACCTGAAATATAAATATGGCTGTATATAATAACACTTTTGTGTTAACTGTCAAAGAACATTAGAATTCCTATATTTAGACTACATGTAGTTAATTATTTATTATTTCACCTTCGTGATTCCCTAAGAGCGATGGATATCACCAGGAGCCTTGCTGAAATGATTTTAACGGACCTACAAACCGGGCTATTTTCGTTCCTACCCTCACCTATGGTCATGAAGGATGGGTCATGACCGAAAGAACGAGGATACAAGCGGCCGAGATGGGTTTTCTCCGCAGGGTGGCTGGTGTCTTCCTTAGGGATAAGGTGAGAAGTTCAGTCATCCGGGAGGGACTCGGAGTTGAGCCGCTCCTCCTTCGCGTCCAAAGGAGCCAGTTGAGGTGGTTCGGGCACCTAGTTAGGATGCCACCTGGGCGCCTCCCTAGGGAGGTGTTCCAGGCACGTCTAGCTGGGAAGAGACCAAGGGGTAGACCTAGGACCAGGTGGAGGGATTATATCTCTTCGCTGGCCTGGGAGCGCCTTGGGACCCCCCAGTCAGAGCTGGTTGATGAGGGGAAAGGAACGTTATGGGGCTCTCTGCTGGAACTGCTACCCCCGAGACCCGACCACGGATAAGTGGGAGAAGATGGATGGATGGATGGATGGATGGATGGATGGATGGACCTACAAACTCTCTCTACGGTTGAAAATTAGGGTTTTAGGAATTTTTCTCTTTAAGTTAAAATGATCACTATTGGTATCGTAATCGGCAATACTGGCCCTGTACTTCGTTACCAAATGTTGCAGTAGTTTCTGCCAGTCCGAAACAGAATTCAAATGAAATGCATTTTAATGACTTCTTTAAGACACATACAAATACAAAATATATGGGGGGGGGGGGACCCTTTTTAACCTTTCTAACTTGTTTATCAAATAGCTACTATAATCACATTATGAACTACACCTAAGTGTAAATATGGTTTACCATGGTTTACCGTACAATGTTTGATTCCAAGAGAAACTACGGAGCAGAGAGTTCTCTTCCAGCCAGAAGTGATTTATTGCAGTGGGCAGGAATGTGTTCCTGTATCAGTCCTTGTGACAGCGGAGCTGCAGCAGTCTGTTGGAGAAGGAGCTCCGTTGACTCATGCATATGTGTGTCTATTTTAACCCTTTATATCTGCAGCGTTGGTGGCATATAGTGAGGAGAGGTGAAGATAAAGGCAGCACAAATTAAACTATAATCTGTGAAAGGAAATATGCTGTGAGTTATTTAATAAGAGACAGACAGGCTGCTATCTCCTCCTGTACTCTCTCGTTTAGATGTTCCTATCTGCAACTGTGCTGTGTTTTCCTGTCTCCGTCCACGTTCTGTCCCGATAACAGAAGAACATTAAGAGATAAGAGGCTGCAGGGTGAATGTCACCCTGTCACAGTGAAGATGAGTCAGGGGTGAGAGCGGCGTGACATTTAACCACAGAGGAGGGGAGACGGCACAGTTATCCTGTTAAGCCCCAAGCCTGTTTTTCAGGTCTCAGGCTCGAAAATGACATTCCCAGAACAAATGACAATATCTTCCCTTCTAAAAGGGTTACATTAATAATCTTTTTTCTCAAAGTAATGATAAACCTTTTTACCAAACCATTTAGCACTTGAAATGTGTGGCTCTATGATACCTGCTGTACTTATATGATTCTGTTTTTCTTCTGGGCTGTGTCTTCCTGGTCGTATGTACTTATTGTAAGTCGCTTTGGACAAAAGCGTCTGCTAAATGCAATGTAATGTAATGTAATGTAAACATGTGAGTTGGATGTAGAAAAGTCAGAATCAATATAGATGTTTTTTATTTTAAAGAAAGTACCCTGTATCAAGATTGATGCAAAACAAGTGATATTTGACCTTTTTAGACAGATTTAGCAAAAAAAAACTAATTTGGGTGGATTTTCCATATCTTTGGCCCCCCTCTCTCGATTTTGACATGTGACATCTCTTCCTGACCGTTAGAGCCAATAGAATCGAAGGGAAATCGTCCCATAGAGTCTCATGTTAAAAAAAAAGCTTGCGTCTCCGCTCATGCAATCTTGCTACAGAGCTTCGGATCTCCCTGCTCTGATATCTTGAAAAGGAAAAGCAGTTTTTATTGCTTATGGATTATCAGAACATTTCAAAGGGGACACAGACACATTGGATATTAACCTATGGATTAACTACACCATCGTTTTTATCGTTTTAATGCCATTGAAGACAGTTTAGACCAGACAAAGCGGAAGGTAAGCCATGTTAGCGTTTTGGGCTATGTAGCGCCACATGTTTTGATGTAGGTTTTTGCTATTTTCTCCACGAATTCGTAATATTTGAGTGTTGAGGTGGGTACCAATAGATTCTGTGTCTCCTTACGATCATAAACGATGTGTTGAATGTGCAGCTAGGATAAGTAATAAGGGAGCTAGGAGTGATTTCCGGTGCAGTAATAGGTTAGCATTTTTAGCTCGGGGCTAATTCAGAGGGTCACTGTTAGCATTTTGAGTTTTTTTTTTGTTAAAAAAATGAAAAAGATCAGTTAAATTAGTTTTTTTCCATTATATGGATCTAAAACATTCATAGTTTATTACATTTTAAAGGTTTCTTAGATGTTGTTTCCTGCAAATTACGCGATTTCGGGCCCGGATACGGGTCCGTAGGTCTTAAGAGGTTATTAATATCCTCAAGGCTGTTTTATTAGATTAACATCACAACGGGGAAAATTCACAACATCTGCAAGAAACAGCGTTTAAGGGTTTCTTAACATTTAAAAACCTATTAATGTGTCATACCCGCTCAACGGGAAGAAACTCAGCTATCAGACAATATTAATATTAATACATTTTTAGCAAAAAGAAACAGGTAATAACAAAGGTTCTGAATTAGCCCTGAGCAAGAAAATGCTAACACACTTAGCACAGAACTCACGTTAAAACCATTATTACTTATCGTATCTGCACAAACAAGATATCGATTAGCAAACTGAGATTGCACAGATTCTACAGGTATTAATATCATTCATTACTGACCAATCCGAACTCGCGACATGAGAAGCTAACACAGACATCACACCACGTAGCATTAGGTAGCCAACACGGCAATATGTCTTAGCTTTGTTGTTTTCTGATCAAAAGTTGTCTTCAATGGCATTAAAACGATAAAAACGCTGCTAATCCATAGGTTAATCCAAAGGTTAATCCAATGTGTCTGTGTCACTTTGAAATGATTTCTGATAATCCATCAGCAATAAACCTAGTTTTCAGATTTCAGAGCGTAAATTAGGTTTCGCTTTGGGCAAACTGCGTGTGCATAGCTCTCATTTCTCAATGGTAACGTGTGTGTATGTGGATATTCCCCTTCGATTCTATTGGCTCTAACGGTTAAAAAGAGATGTCAATCATCAAAATCGACTAATGGGTTCCAGAGAAACGGCAAATACACCCATTTCCACCCAAATGCTAAACCTCAAAGGTCAAATGTCACTTGTTTTGCATCCATCTTGATACAGGGTACTTATTATACGTTATAGTTTGGATTCCTAAAGCGTTTAGTCCTTCCCATCATTCAAGGGTGGTTTCACTATAAGTAATGTTTTTCTTTGGGACGGACACAATCATTTAAATTGTTTTACTATGTTCATTATGAATTTACTTAAAAATAAAAATAAATCATTAAATTTTTATTCGAGCGCTTTTCCAAGTGCTCAAAGGAAAACTCTTAAGCTAAAGGTTGAACCAATATGTAAAGGCTCTGAAAACACAGTCATTTCGTAAACCTGTCGAAACTGTTTCACCTAATGTTATTTCTAAATTCAGTCTAAATGACATAAAATGATTATTTGCCAGCTGTCAGTAAACAGTGAACCAATCACACTGCTGATACCAGACTAAAAGAACGCACACTAGATTTGACAATAACTGCAGAAAAGTGTTTGTCAGTTTCTATAAAATGTGACTTATAATGCCACGTCTTCAGGTGTTCTGTCTGGTAGCAGTGTGCAAAGTGAAAAGGTAAACAAGGCTTAAAAAAGAGAATAATAGTCTTTTTACGAAACTGACATAAAAGGAAAATCACAGTGACATTTTTGAGATTCTTCCGTTGACAGATGTCAGAATGAAACCCAAAAAGACACCGGAACGTAGAAAAGGCCGAGACTACGAAGGCTAAAAAAGACAACAAATCGTCTTCCCTCCTCTGTCATCCTCTGCTTCAAGGTTTCAAGGTGTTGTAGTGCCAGGAGATATGGGAGTCGGAGGCGGTGCATCGAAGGTGCAAAAGGGTACTTTAATGAGGAGCTGCACAGGACATGTTGTCGGGTCGCAGCCCGGGTCGACAAGAGGAAGAAACAAGGAGGGCACACAATATGTATAGGTAGCAACACAACATGTCCGTGTGGGAACAATACCCCCAACCTGTAGTTCCATGTGTGGATTATGAACCAGTGTATTAATAGGTGGTCACCACACAAGCCCCCCCAGATTTCAAACATGGAAAGAAAAATATATCCCCACGTCCGTGGAGGAAGCACCACAGGGGCCGAGGAGGGTGGGGCCGGGCCATGGAACGGGCCGTCGGAAGGGGGCCGCAGGAGAGGGCAGGGTTTTAACGAGGGCGAGGGCATCCTCACCGGGGTGGGAGACGGGCCGGAACGGGGCCGCAGTAGGCGTCGTGGGGACGGCGTGAATATCCCGGTGGTCCCCAGCAGGGAGGAGCGCTGCCCGGCCGCAGGCGAGGGCACAACGGCAGCGGGCACAAAGTCCTCGGGGGGAAAGAACCGGGTTCGGGACCGGGGGGGCAGGAGCAGCATCCCCGGGAGGAAGGAGCCGTGGACAGGGGAGAGGCCAGGCAGGGTCCCGGAGCGCGCCACCAAACGGGCCGATGAAGGCATGGGGACGTCCGAAACCGCCGAGGCGAGACGGGGTCCAGGAGTGCACCACCCAGGCGTCGATGAACGTGAGTGGCATCTGGAACCGCCGTCGAGGTGAACCGTGAGCCGCGGTAAGAAGAGAGGTCCAGACAGGGTCCCGGAGCGCCCACCCACGGGCCGATGAAGGCATAGGCACGTCCGAAACCGTCGAGGCGAGACGGGGTCCAGGAGTGCACCACCCAGGCGTCGATGAACGTGAGTGGCGTCTGGAGCCGCCGTCGAGGTGGTGAAACAGGTGAGAGTGTCCACACGAGGCCGACCAGACATGGTCGCACCTCCTCTCAGGCACCAGAAAAAGCTCAAAAAGGGCCGTACTGTCCACGGTCAAAAAACAGGTGGGCGAAATAGTGAGAGGATTCACACGAGGCCAACCAGACATGGTCAAACCTCCTCTCAGGCACCAGAAAAAAGGTCGATAAGCCGTTAGCAGCTAGCCGTTAGCAGCTAGCCGTTAGCTGAGGCCGTTAGCTGGCAGCCATCGGTAGCTGCTAGCCGTCGTTAGCCCCACGTGGATAGCTGCTAGTCGTGGTTAGCTAGCGCCGCTGGGACGTGCAGCCGCACGCCCCGAAGAAACAGCCCCATGAGGTAGCCATGGGGTTGCTGGTCGACCCAGCAGGTCGTGCATCGTCCCCCCGATGCGGGAACGGCGAGCAACGTCTCCAGCCTTCTGCGGAGCACGCACCGAGCCTCAGTCCGCGTGCCGGTGGCAGCCACGGACGTCTCCAAAAAATCCCCGGCATTTCGAGAAAGGAACCTGAGTTCCTTTTGCCGTGTTCGGCTTCGTCCCGGAAACTTCCCCAGACGTGTCAGAGTCACCAGTGTAGTGCCAGGAGATATGGGAGTCGGAGGCGGTGCATCGAAGGTGCAAAAGGGTACTTTAATGAGGAGCTGCACAGGACATGTTGTCGGGTCGCAGCCCGGGTCGACAAGAGGAAGAAACAAGGAGGGCACACAATATGTATAGGTAGCAACACAACATGTCCGTGTGGGAACAATACCCCCAACCTGTAGTTCCATGTGTGGATTATGAACCAGTGTATTAATAGGTGGTCACCACAGTGTCAAGGATTTTATTGTCATGTGTACAGCGTAGATATGACAACGAAGATCTGAGCTCACAGGCTCCTCCAACAGTGCAACACAATACAACAGATCAAACAGTGCAAGTAAATATAATATAATAGAATAGAAGTAGTGCCATAAGTCCTTCCTCCAGGTGTAGGTTTTTCTCTCCCAGCTGTGTTTTTTTTCCCAGCGTCCTCGGCACCGTGATGATCGACTGAGACTCTGAAGGCTTTTATCTCCCGCTATGCTTTCGCAGAGATTCTGTCGAGCCTCGCCAGTCTCCACGGGGGATTTTACTGTTAAACATCTCCTGAGGAAGAACACTCAGAAGGAAAGGAACCTGCACCTTATCAGTCATGCTGAGGGCAAAGTAACCCCTTTACAAGGTGTGTATTTACTGCAGGAGGGCGGACATTTCCCCAGTGTATAGCACTGTTAGGATAAGAAAAACAAAATGTTCACAGTCAGAAGAGATTCAAGATTCAAGGCTGTTATTGTCATTCGTACATATTCCAGAAGATCTACTGTCAAAATGCTGCTTCGACAAAATCATTTCCCAACTCTGGATAAATAAAGTATCTTCCTGTCGATCTATTATTTCTTTCGACAAACCGAATACAGTTATTTTACATTTGTTAACATAATTCCCTTAATTAAAGTCAACGTTTGAGTTTATTCAGTGCATCCTTGTTACTTTTAACAACATATTGTAATGTTGTTTAAATTAATGCAAATGTTTTCAATTAACAAATATCAATGTGTCTTGGCTTTTATATATGTATTTCTTTTGCAGTGTTTTGTAACCCTAACCCTAGGAGCGTCCACACAGCAGCATGGAAGCTTCAACGCACGCCGCTGTGTGGACGGGCCCTAACACATGTGTGAGTGTTGAAATATAAACACCAAATTGTCCAGTACTAATAAACGTGCCTTCCCTTAAGTACAGTACTTATACTTAGTTACATTCCTCCACTCTGGCACCCATGAGAAGTGGAAACAGCTCCCGTTGTTGTTCTGATATAAAATATGAGGATTATTTGCAGGAACATCAAAAACAAACAAAGCCAAAACCCATTTAGCCAAATTCAATTAACTGTCCGGGAAATCCAATTACAGCTGTGTCAGCACTAAGCCAGGCTGGTCGTTGGCGTCGCTGATATCGATGTTTGCCAGAGAATTAAAGCCAATCAGAGCTGCTCGTTAAATTAAAGAGAAACCCGTCGCTAAATCTGCAAACAACCTTTGGAGAGGGATGTTCTGCTCCAACATGCTTTCATTCATGTTTAGCACTAACACAGCTCTGGGGGGAAAGACTGCTGAAAACATATCAGTTTCTTTGGCATCAACGACAAACTCTCTGTGGCAGAAAACCAGAGATGGCAAAAGTACACATCCTTTACTCAAGTAGAAGTACAGATACTCGTGTTTAAAAATACTGACTAAACTTCTTTACTCAAGTCAAAGTAAAGAGGCTTTGAAATGTACTTAAAGGTGGGGTATGTAATTTATTTCAGAAACACTTGTTGTTATATTCCATGGAATACTCTTAACATCCCGATAGCATTGAATACATGAAATGCTTTGACAATAAATACATAAAAAAATATCATCAGTGGAAGCCGTAGTTCTGTAAAAAGCTTGACCAATCATCTGAGCCGGCCCGGCTAAAGTAACTGGATGGCCTACCTGCCTGTCAGCCTTCCATCTGGGCACAAACTTATCTCGTGCCCTCATTGGTCATGTGCGCGTTCGTGTGTGTTGGAGGACGGGCTCTGTGAGGAAGTGGCAGATTTTTTCCGACTGTGTATTTTCAAATTCTAGCGCACTCGAGCTGGTTTCTCCAAAATTACCTACCCCACCTTTAAGTAAAAAAATACCATAGTGTAGGAAAATACTCTGGTGAAAGTAGAAGTACTGACTAAACTTCTTTACTCGAGTCAAAGTAAAGAGGCTTTGAAGTGTACTTCAGTAAAAAGTACCCATAACTAGCAGCTGTTTTAAAGAGTACCTGACCTCCCTTTATATTAATAAAACAATAATGTCATTGTTAGCTAATGAATGTTTCCATGCTGAACAACGGCAACATGACAACGTTTCCATTGGTCCCTCTTCTTTAGAGAAGACCAGGAAATGATGGATACACGGATCGTGTTCAAATCAATAGGCACGCAATGACTCTAAAGAATAATGATCACGCCACCAAACACACATTCAGACTAAAGGAACCAGCTGTTTGGAAAATGAGAGAAGTAGAAAGTACAGGTATTTGAGTTCAACATGTAAGAAGTAGAAAGTACAGGTTCAACATGTAAGAAGTAGAAAGTACAGGTATTTGAGTTCAACATGTAAGAAGTAGAAAGTACAGGTATTTGTGTTCAACATGTAAGAAGTAGAAAGTACAGGTATTTGGGATCAACATGTAAGAAGTGGAAAGTACAGGTATTTGTATTCAACATGTGAGAAGTAGAAAGTACAGGTATTTGGGTTCAACATGTAAGAAGTAGAAAGTACAGGTATTTGGGTTCAACATGTAAGAAGTAGAAAGTACAGGTATTTGTGTTCAACATGTGAGAAGTAGAAAGTACAGGTATTTGGGTTCAACATGTAACAAGTAGAAAGTACAGGTATTTGGGTTCAACATGTAAGAAGTATAAAGTACAGGTATTTGGGTTCAACATGTAAGAAGTAGAAAGTACAGGTATTTGTGTTCAACATGTAAGAAGTAGAAAGTACAGGTATTTGTGTTCAACATGTAAGAAGTAGAAAGTACAGGTATTTGAGTTCAACATGTAAGAAGTAGAAAGTACAAGTATTTGTGTTCAACATGTAAGAAGTAGAAAGTACAGGTATTTGAGTTCAACATGTAAGAAGTAGAAAGTACAGGTATTTGTGTTCAACATGTAAGAAGTAGAAAGTACAGGTATTTGGGTTCAACATGTAAGAAGTAGAAAGTACAGGTATTTGTGTTCAACATGTGAAAAGTAGAAAGTACAGGTATTTGGGTTCAACATGTAAGAAGTAGAAAGTACAGGTATTTGGGTTCAACATGTAAGAAGTAGAAAGTACAGGTATTTGAGTTCAACATGTGAAAAGTAGAAAGTACAGGTATTTGGGTTCAACATGTAAGAAGTAGAAAGTACAGGTATTTGGGTTCAACATGTAAGAAGTAGAAAGTACAGGTATTTGTGTTCAACATGTGAAAAGTAGAAAGTACAGGTATTTGGGTTCAACATGTAAGAAGTAGAAAGTACAGGTATTTCGGTTCAACATGTAAGAAGTAGAAAGTACAGGTATTTGAGTTCAACATGAGAGAAGTAGAAAGTACAGGTATTTGTGTTCAACATCTAAAAAGTAGAAAGTACAGGTATTTCGGTTCAACATGTAAGAAGTAGAAAGTACAGGTATTTGGGTTCAACATGTAAGAAGTAGAAAGTACAAGTATTTGAGTTCAAAATGTAAGAAGTAGAAAGTACAGGTATTTGAGTTCAACATGTAAGAAGTAGAAAGTACAGGTATTTGAGTTCAACATGTAAGAAGTAGAAAGTACAGGTATTAGTTTTCAAGATGGAAGAAGTAAAAAGTCGTTGTAGAAAAATATGTAGTGGAGTAAAGTACTGATACCAGAAAAATGTACTTAAGTACAGTAACAAAGTATTTGTACTCCACCACTTCCCACCTCCGTTTTTAAGAGTGCGCTTAAGACCTTCCTTTTTGATAAAGCTTATAGTTAGGGCTGATTAGATTCAGCCCCTAGTTTTGCTGATATAGGCTTAGTTTGTCGGGGGACATCTTACTTCTTCCTTCTCTCTGTCTATACCTGTGTACTCCCATGTTCCGATTAACCCAGCTTCCCCAAATGTCTTTCTTTTTGGTGTCTATATACGCTGGGATCCGGAGTCATGGATGATCCTGCGGTCCTGTGTCCTGCATCGCGAGCCCTGGATCTTGAGTCGTGGCTGTGGTCCTGGATCATAGGTCCTGGATGGATATCCTCGTGGATTCATCTTCCTATTATACTCACATGCATTTCCAAACATTTGGACTACCTATGTTGCAAATGTATTATCTTTTCAATTTACACACGGCATCTATTGCACGTCTGTCCGTCCTGGGAGAGGGATCCCTCCTCTGTTGCTCTCCCTGAGGTTTCTCCCATGTTCCCTTTAAACTGTGGGGTTTCTCTGGAAGCTTTTCCTTGTACGATGTGAGGGTCTAATGACAGAGGGTCTAAGGACAGAGGGTCTAAGGACAGAGGGTCAAAGGACAGAAGGTCTGAGGACAGAGGGTGTCGTATTGTCATTCTGATATTCTGTACAAATTGTGAAGTCCACTGCGATATTGGGCTATATAAATAAACATTGATTGATTGATTGATTGATTGATTGATTGATTGATTGATTGACCTCTGTGTATCACATGTTGTCAGAAGCAGTCAGTGGTTGTTGAAAATCCTCCAAACACTGACTGGTTCTGACTCTCCTGAGCCGAGTAGAAATAATGACAACATCTGCTTCTGTTATTTACTCCAATTTACAAGCGAATGAGCCGCGGCGCCCGCAGGAAGCCGCTGAGGGCTGGAAAACCCCCGAGAGTCTGCCATCCACAGGAAATTAATGTTAGTCATGTTTCAAAAGAGTCTTGATTGTTTGTGAGAATCTGTGTTTTTATAACAAGGTTTCATGTTCGATGTGTTTTTATTTTTGAGTGATGACACATAATACTTGGAAATGATGACTTGCTTGATTGACGTCACTTTGCTTTATATCATAAAACACAATTGACCTCTAAACTCATATCTTGTTGCTTCAATAAAATGGAAAATGGAGGAACATCCTGAAGCATGTCTTGTGGTTTAGTGTGAGCTAGTGTGAGTCTTTTTTTAAATATAACTACTATACATACTATTTGACCTCTGAATGAACATCCTGTTACGGAAAATCAGTGCTAATTCACCGGTTTATTGAATTGTGTGTGTTTTCAAGTTCTTGTTTCTTTCATGTACATTTCCTATTGTGTTGTTTTTTGCTGCAGAACTGCTGGCAGAAAAAGTGAATTACAGTGTTTATTTCCTGCAGACAGAAACAGAACAACAGGCTGACAGCTGGACGGGATTTCTGCACAATATATAATCCAGCAGCTCGTCTGGATCTGTGACCTGTTGGTCGTTTCATGATGTGAAACGACGATAGGAGTCATTTACAGAGAAATGTCTGCAGAGAGGGGCAATCACACAGATCAATAGAAAGCATGTTGTCCTGCGCTGGTAAAAGACAATTATCATTTATTTAGTTATTTAAAGGTGGGGTAGGTAAGTTTGAGAAACCGGCTCGAGATACACTTGTTGTTATATTCCATGGAATGCTCTTAACATCCGGATAGCAATGAATATCTGAAGTGCTTTGAAGCCGTGGCGCTGTAAAAAGCACGACCAATCATCTGAGCCGGCTAAAGTAACTGGGTGGCCTACCTGCCTGTCAGCCTTCCATCTGGGCACACACTTATCTCTGCCCTCATTGGTCATGTGCGCGTTCGTGTGTGTTGGAGGAGGGGCTCTGTGAGGAAGTGGCAGATTTCTTCCGTCTGTGTATTTTCAAATTCTAGCGCACTCGAGCTGGTTTCTCCAAAATGACCTACCCCACCTTTAACAGGGACAGTGCACATTAATCAAAATTTCTGTAAATGTGCCAAGAGTCCCTGGACAGATGTTGTAAGTTAACCTAAAGACACATTTCATTTTAAACAAGTAAATACAATCAAATCAAACCAGAAGAAGTTAGAACACAGACAGTGGGCTGTGAGGAGCAGCATATTGCGTCAGTGTGTCTGATTCCTCACTAACATGGGTTTGAACTGGGATTTAAATAAACTAAATGTAGATTTAAATAATCTAAATGTAGTAGTAGTACATAAAGTATAATTAACTGTGTCTGTGTCAACTGTTTGTATTATTTATGATAGGATGACCATTTTAGTAGGTGGTAGACCTAGGACCAGGTGGAGGGATCACATCTCCTCTCTGGCCTGGGAGCGCCTTGGGATCCCCCAGTCAGCGCCTTGGGACCCCCCACGCAGAGCTGGTTGATGTGGCCAGGGAAAGGAACGTTTGGGCTCTCTGCTGGAACTGCTACCCGCGACCACCCCCCCGACCACGGATCAGCGGGAGAAGATGGATGGATGGACTATTTTAGTTTTCACTTCATATTGAATTGTGAATTGAAGCAACTGTTAGCATCATAACGTTAGCAACATGGCGTTCATGTAAATCCACTTGTTTGTATACAACATTGCATCAAAGACTAACAACAATATCTGCAATCAGCAAGAATCCTGCAAGTGCATTAGCTTCAAATGAGCGCCTCTGTAAACTATGAATATAAGAGTGAACACAACTGGAAAAGTGCAGAACTTCTCTCCCGGAAGTAAAACAGCTAACCTGAATCCTGAAAACAATCAATATGTGTTTCCTTTATGACATAAATCAATCGGCTGAGCAGCTCCTCCTCGGCGGGATGTGGTTTCCAGTTAGCTTCTTACTTAGGGAGCAGAGTATCTGCCCCGAGGCATCAGCGTAATGGCCGTTGTGGCGTGGTGGGCAGAAGGTCGATGGATATTGATCCGCCTCATTATTCCTCTCCATCGAGCGCTCACCTCGGCCAAATCAAACCCAGATCTCTGGCTCTCTAACGCCCGGCGATACTCGGACGCTCGGCTCTACCTTTGATCTTTATTGTTGTTTAAAAGCTCCAGCACTTTATCGACTCTTTGTTTAGAAGCTCTTTGTGGCTCCGGAGGATGTAATTATCGGCTGTTTTAGCTTTTTGTGTCGGGAGGAGCAGAGGAACCTCGCGAGGCGACGCTCGATGGCGCCTCAAAGGCTCTTATCGAGAGAGGAGGGATCGAATTTAAACTTCCAACTTTCCACTTTCAACCTCCAGGCTGTTAAAGAGGCATCTGTCAGGACACACACACACACACACACACACACATACACACACACACAGGCACAGGCACACACACACACACACACACAGTAATGACTGAGTCTAACAGTAAACAGAAAGAGTGGTGCAGGAATGAGTCCTGAACCTGGAAATGACTCAGCATTTCATCACTTCCTGTTCGCTGGTCTGGAGGTCAGTGGTTAACACAAGCTGAAGTTTAACTACGACATAAAATACATAACAGGGTTGCAAACTTTGGGTACCTTGCTTGAGTGAGATCTTGATATCATGGGTTTAATTACACATATGCTCTAAATGACTGCTATCGTGCCTGTCGCGATAAGCAATTCATTGACTTATCGTATGATAAATAAAAATGAACTCGATACATTTCCATTTACATGAGGATGTGACTAGCAGTTTGAAAGCATACTTGAACTATTATTATATATTATCATTATGTCAGTGGTCTAAAATGGTCGAAATAATTTCCGGGAAAATGTATCCAACAAAATGAATTACCGTGAGAGGCCTATACATGAAACACACAGACACAAACAAATCTACAGACTTACTCCAAACTGCCAAACATACCTCCTCTAGGATGTCCGGGAAGATTTTTTTTTTTTAAATATTGAAGTTAAATTCATCAACCTGGTGCACTTTGAGAGCAAAATGAATTTATGGTAAACAGATTTTCTTTTTCTTTATGGATATTTTACTAATCACTCCCCTTTTAAACTGTATTCTTGTTTTACTGTCATATAGTATTTCATAACTGTTTTACATTTATTCTCATAAATGGTGACCAAAACGTTTGAGACCCACTGAGATAACTAGACTAAAGTGAACTATCTAAACAGAGTCCCTTACCTCACTGAGCTGTAGTTATCTCTCTCAGTCTGACAGGACAGAGCTCTCCCTCTCCTTGTTTTAGAAACAGCTTCTAATATCCGTTAGCGCAGCTAGCTAACCAGATGCCAACAACAATGCAAATAGTGAGTTTGGTAGAAATATAATAGTAAAGTTATTGAAGATGATGCCATAGTTATTGAAGATTTTACATTATAAATATTCCCCAAAATTATTCAAAAGCATATTCTTCCAAACTCCTTGCTGTAGTGACACACAGGAGACTATTGGTGTGTGTCTGGTGAGTTTGGTATAATACGCTGTATAATAGTGATTGAATATTATTGAATTCTCTTTTTTAGGAGTGGCACTTTGCAGACGGTCCCTGAGCACTCGTTTCTTCTCCGGCTGCAGATAGAGACCAATGTAATGTGTCCAGCTCGGAGGATGGCACGTATTGGCTTTTTTTGATCAAAATGTGATTGTTGTTTGTTGTCAACCTTACCACGGTACTTAGGAGACGTAATCTGTGTCTGAATAACGTTTTGTTCACGAGTTATTGATCCGTGAAATCAGAATCTCCCATATCGTTCCAACTTTACTGAACTAAGCCGGAAGACTCATTTCGTAGACTGCTCGGTTTGCTGTTCCTTCACTTTATTTGTACATACATTTATTTTGGACAAATTAGCCTCCTTTAGCTTAGCGGTGGTGACGTGAAGTCATGTGACCGTGCTGTAGTTCCTTTATAGCCCAACATTAGCCGCCTTTAGCTTAGCGGTGGTGACGTGAAGTCATGTGACCGTGCTGTAGTTCCTTTATAGCCCAACATTAGCCTCCTTTAGCTTAGCAGTGGTGACGTGAAGTCATGTGACTGTGCTGTAGTTCCTCTATAGCCCAACATTAGTCGCCTTTAGCTTAGCGGTGGTGACGTGAAGTCATGTGACCGTGCTGTAGTTCCTTTATAGCCCAACATTAGCCACCTTTAGCTTAGCGGTGGTGACGTGAAGCCATGTGACCGTGCTGTAGTTCCTTTATAGCCCAACATTAGCCACCTTTAGCTTAGCGGTGGTGACGTGAAGCCATGTGACCGTGCTGTAGTTCCTTTATAGCCCAACATTAGCCACCATTAGCTTAGCGGTGGTGACGTGAAGTCATGTGACCGTGCTGTAGTTCCTTTATAGCCCAACATTAGCCTCCTTTAGCTTAGCGGTGGTGACGTGAAGTCATGTGACCGTGCTGTAGTTCCTTTATAGCCCAACATTAACCACCATTAGCTTAGCGGTGGCACCTTTTTACCTGACAAGTTTTCCTTTTTATTGACTACAGTAATGTAATATGAAATAGGTTTAAAGTTAAATCAACAGTGACACAGGTACATTCAATTGTTTTTCTTCGGTATGACTTTCACTTCAGTCTGAACACAGCTTTATCTGAGTCAAAAAACATCTCCACACTGTGTGTGTGTGTGTGTTCATTTTATTTCTTCGTGCTGCAGGAAGTGCACATGTGTTTCCATCCAGATAACGTTGACAGGAATTATATGGATTAATATCTCATTGTGACAGCAGCATTGTGTTCGTCGGCAGATAAGAAGCTTTCTCAGAGATCACAGGGACTCTAAACTGCAAGAGAAAGATACTCAGAAGAAGAAGAAGAAGAAGAAGAAGAAGAAGAAGAAGAAGTTAACAGAGGAGAGATAACCTGCCTGTTTTCTGAACATGATGCTGTTGTAATTTGATCACACAGAAAGTACAGACACAGATTACAGAGAAGAAGAGAAAAGTGACTACAGATCAGATTCATCCGTCTGACGTTTAAGATACAAAAAAACTCCTGCACTTTTAAACAGATTATCACTTCTTCATTGCCGAGGGTTAGGTAGCAACAAACAATAACAAACCACATTGTTACCCGTACAAATCTCACTTTTAAACATGTTAAACCATTTATTTATTTTTTTAATATATACAACTAACAGGACAGTGATTGCTCTTTGGATGTTCAGATATGAGAAAGTAATTTTACTTTTATTTTTTAAATATGCTCAAAATTGAGCAGCCTTACTTACTGTACATCAGGATACTTCATTAAAATAATTTAAAGGTCCCATGGCCATTTCTACTGATCATAGTTCCATTGTTGAGGTCTACTAGAATAGATTTACATTGTTCAATGTTCCAAACTCACATTGGTTTCTCACAGCATCTCTGTATAGTCTGTGTATTCACTCTCTGTCCTACACGGCTTGTTGGAGCTCCTGCCCCCCCCCCCCCCCCCCTATGAGCCCAGTGGCCGACTGCGAGGCAGCGAGACACAGCGAAACCCAGCCCGAACACACACATTGACCTACAGCCTCGCCGCGTCCCGCCATCTCAGGGAGGAGAAATCGGCAGAGCGGCAGCTGAGAAAAGATTGAGTGTGTGTGAGGAAGTCCGCGGATTGGTCAATTTGGACCAATCCACGGACTTAACGTAACGGCTCCGCGGATTGGTCTATTTGGACCAATGGGTCCATTTGGCTCGTCGTTACGTCACTTAGTACCAGAAAGAAAATGAGAAATCTCCAAAGAGGCGTTCTGGGGCAGCATAGACAGGTCTTTCTGTGTTAGAGTTTTACTCGCTACAGGGTGTACTTTGAGGGTTTGTGACTCTGCAGACCGTTTACATGCAGAACAACCTTCATAACACAAGGGGACGGGTCAGAACCGGAAAGGCACGACATGGGACCTGTTAAGCCCCAAGGTCCCGCCGGCGGGTACCTTAGTTTTTTTTGTTCACGACACTGTGTCTCAGGGGATCTTAATATTTAAGAACTTATTAATGTGTTGTACCAGATTAACGGGAATAATCTCAGCTAACTGACGATACAAACCATTTTTACCAAAACAAAACACAAGTCTCATAAGAAGCATCTAAATGACCCCTGAGCGAAAAATGCTAACGGACATTGGCACAGAACTCAAGATAAAAGATACCCTTATTACTTATCGTAGCTGCACATACAAGATATCCGATTACAGCTGAGGTTCCACAGATTATTTAGGTATATATATCATCACTGAGTGATCCGGACTTACGAAGCAAACACAGACATCAATCCAAAGGACATATTCTGGACTTGATCTGCTGTTCTGGTGTCACTCCTCTTAAATGTACTGCAACTGATCTTCCCATTTCTGATCACTCATTAATATCCTTTACTGTCACCTTAACACTGTCCAAAGCAAATCTGTCACGTGTTATTTCCTTCCGCAACATCAAGGATATTAATTTAACTACACTCTCCAGTGGCATTGACAACTTCCCCAGCATAAATGGTTCATCCCCGCCTGATGAACTGGTTTCTCATTACAATAACAATCTTCATAAACTGCTCAATACCCTGGCTCCTTTAAAAACCCGGTCTGTTTCCTTCACCTATTCTGCTCCTTGGTTTACACCTGAACTACGCCAACTCAAAACAAAAGGCCGTCGATTGGAACGCCTCTGCAAAAAAACTGGACTTGTCGTTCACAAAGAGATGTACAATAACCACATTCTCCACTACAAGGACACTCTCTCTGCAGCCAAATCATCATACTACGCAGTTCTCATCAGCTCTGGCGAAGGGAACACAAGGATCCTGTTCTCTACTGTGAAGAACATTCTACGACCACCGAACTCTCTTGCACCTCATCAGTATTCAACTGCCTACTGTAACTCCCTCATGTCATTTCTTAATGACAAAATAGAAAACATTCACCAGCAACTAACTCCTAACACCACCTGCAGTATATCTCTCCCTGTTTTCACCGACCATCTCTCTCATTCTCTTTCAAGTTTCACACTTCCCTCTGCTGTTGTAATATCTGACCTCATCAGTAAATCCAAGCCATCTCCCTGTCAGTTAGACCCTCTTCCTACCCCCCTGGTAAAAGCCTGTCTACCTTCATTGTCCTCCCTTATAACTGTCATCATACACTCCTCCCTCACCTCTGGTCTTGTTCCCTCACTTTTCAAATCAGCCGCCATCACGCCCATACTGAAGAACCTGGTGCAGACCCCTACAATTTTAATAACTACCGTCCCATATCTAACCTACCATTTCTCCTCAAAAATCCTGGAAAAAACTGTTGCATCCCAGATCCATACCCACTTGTCTGACAATAACCTGTACGAACAATTTCAATCTGGTTTCCGCCCCCATCACAGCACAGAAACAGCACTGGTGAAAATCACTAATGACCTCCTCATGGCAGCTGACTCCGGACTATTAACTATCCTCATCCTCCTTCATCTTAGTGCAGCTTTTGACACCATTTCCCACAGCATCCTCATTGACAGACTGACCTCCATCGGGATCACTGACACACCCCTCCTCTGGTTTAAATCATATCTCTCTGGCTGCACTCAGTTCATCCAACTCAAAACCTTCAAATCACAGCCACTTCCAGTCACGACCGGTGTTCCCCAGGGCTCTGTCCTGGGGCCTCTTCTTTTTATCATCTATTTACTTCCTCTTGGCAATATCTTCCGTAAACACAACATCCACTTTCATTGCTACGCGGATGACACCCAGCTCTACTTGTCCTCCAAACCAACCGCCATCCTCCCTCCATCCTCCCTGTCTGACTGCTTACAGGACATAAAATCCTGGTTCTCCTCTAACTTTCTCAAACTTAACGACAGTAAAACCGAGGTTCTCCTCATTGGCACAAAATCCACCCTAACCAAACCTGACAGTTTCTCCATTACTATAGACAACTCTTCAGTCTCCTCCTCCCCTCAGGTTAAGAGTCTGGGTGTCATCCTCGACGGCACACTTTCATTCAAATCTCACATCAGTAATATCACTCGGTCTGCCTATTTCCATCTACGCAACATCAACCGCCTCCACCCCTCCCTTAACCCTAAGACCACCGCCATTCTTGTTCACACCCTGGTCACTTCCCGCATTGACTACTGCAACTCCCTTCTCTTTGGTCTCCCTCTCAAAACCATCCACAGACTTCAACTGGTTCAGAACTCTGCCACTCGCATCATCACCAGACCCCCCTCCATTAACCACATCACTCCTGTTCTTCAGCAGCTTCACTGGCTCCTCGTCAAATCCCGTATCGTTTTAAAGATTCTGCTCCTCGCCTTTAAGGCCATCCATAACCTCACTCCTCTGTACCTCTCCGACCTCCTGCACATCAACACACCCATCCGCACACTCAGATCTTCTGCTTCCCTCAGCCTCACTGCACCCCCCTTCCGTTTAACCACCATGGGGTCTAGAGCCTTCAGCCGCTCTGCACCCCGCCTCTGGAACTCCCTCCCACCTGACATCCGCAACTCTGACTCTCTCCCCATTTTCAAATCACGCCTCAAAACATATCTGTTCACCCTCGCATATCCACCCTGATCATTATCCATCACACATCCTGTTTTTTATTTATTTGGTTATTTGATTGATATATTTACTGCATTGTCTTGTTTATGACTCTTATGCTGGTGTTATGTATTGTGTATCTTGTTTTTGATGTGTTTGTACGGCGACCTTGAGAGCCTTGAAAGGCGCCTATATAAAATAAATGAATTATTATTATTATTATTACATTACAAGACGTACCTTTACGGAGCTTTTATGGGAGATCGTCTCACCGTAGCTGTCAATCTGATCAAAAGACTTGTTCAATGGCATTAAAACGAGAAAAAGCGCGGCTGAATTGGTTAATCCATAGGTTGATAATGTTTCTGTGGAATAATTTTTTTAATTTATAATCCATAATTCCATTTTTATGTAAAAATCGGAGAGTAAAAGTTAGCTGCTAATGGTAGCCACCAGAGTTATCGCAGCTTCCGGTTTTGGCTATGCGTCAGTCTCACACACACACATCCAAATAAGGAGTATGTGGGAGTTCCCCTCGATTCCATTGGATCTAATTTACATTTTCTTACTGTGTTCAATCTGAATTTACTTTAAAATAAAAACATCTATATTGATTCTGACACTTCTACATCCAACTCAAAGGTTTATCATTACTTTTTCGAAGGGAAGATATGGTCATTTGTTCTGGGAATGTCATTTTGAGCCTGAGACCTGGAAAGGCTCGGGGCTTATCAGGTTTAATAGATCATTAAACACAAAGAGAAATGTTTTATTTTACATGAATTTGTGATATGTATCTTAGACATCCCTGTAGACTCAATTAGCTGCGCTCCGAGTCACTGGGAGTGTGACCCTTGAATGATGTCATGGTGTCAGGAGGGTTTGCAATGCATGTGTGTGTATGTGTGTGTATGTGCGTGCGTGCGTGTGTGTGTGCGTCTGTGTGTGCGTGTGTGTGCGTGTGTGCGTGTGTGTGTGATCCCTGCGGGGAGCAGGAATCGATGGAGCAAGAAATTACCCTTTAATTAATAAGTATCTGTATTCTGCTCACACGGCGCGGCAGAGGGAGACACCTGTGTGCATACTAAACACACTCTAAAAAGACATTCAGGGGACATTTTACCACCACTTCATTGATATGCATGGTTGCAAGATACACATTTGAATTAATTGATTTAGATAAACATTTTGAGTTGCAAACATTAATTTATAAGTTGTGTTGACGTAATAATGTTGGTAATTACATCGACTTAATATTGTGTGTCATTTGAACTCTGATTTCTGCGTTTTGTTTTACA
>CADEHL010001429.1:0-129672 GCA_902827135.1 Harpagifer antarcticus
TAAGTTGAAATAATAGTTGCAGTCAAGAGAGAACTTTGTCCTGCTGCTTTAAATACATATGTGAGCATGCTGGGAGTGTGTATAAAAAATGTCCACAGCTTCGACGAACTAAAAGAAAACAGGAATGAAAAAAATCCAAGTTCACTTTACATTTATTTGGCAATTATTCACAAGAGTTTGTATTTCAAACAATTCAAACACTGAGTAAGTGCATTGAACAAATCAATGACTGGATGTGTCAGAACTTTCTCCAATTAAACAAAGATAAAACTGAGGTAATGGTTTTTGGAGCCAAGGCAGAACGTATAAAAGTTAGCGCTGAGCTTCAGTCTGCAATGTTCAAAACAACAGATAAAGCCAGAAATCTAGGTGTAGTCATGGACTCTGACCTGAGTTTCAACAGTCACATTAAAACAGTTACTAAATCAGCCTACTATGACCTAAAGAACATATCTAGGATTAAAAGACTAATGTCACAGCAGAATTTGGAAAAACGTGTCCATGCTTTTATCTTCAGTAGACTGGACTACTGCAATGGTGTCTTCACAGGTCTCACAAAAAAATATATTAGAAAGCTGCAGCTGATTCAGAACGTCGCTGCTCGAGTCCTCACTAACACTAAGAAAGTGGATCACATCACTCCTGTTCTGAAGTAAATAAATGCAATAAATGTCCCGGACACTTTACCATAGATGCTATCATATCAATATATTAACCAAACAAAACTTGGTAATTTATGGTACATATTTTTAGATCTTAGAGGTGATTAGGACAACAGTTGAAAATTAGCCTGCTGGCTAATACTGGCTCATTTACAGCAATGTGAATTAATGTGCACTGTCCTTTAAATAAATAAACAAACAAGTCTTTACACTGGCTTCCTGTGTGTCAAAGAACAGATTTCAAAATACTGCTGCTGGTTTATAAAGCTTTGAATGGTTTAGGCCCAAAATACATTTCTGACCTCCTGCTAAATTATGAACCATCCAGAACTCTCAGGTCTTCAGGGACTGGTCAGCTTTCTGTCCCCAGAGTCAGAACTAAACATGGAGAAGCAGCGTTCAGTTATTATGCTCCATCTGGAACAAACTCCCAGAAACCTGCAGGTCCGCTGCCACTCTGACTACTTTTAAATCCAGGCTGAAGACTTTTCTTTTTGTCGCTGCTTTTAATTGAACTATTCATATCTTAGACTGCACTGTAACTTTTATCCATGTATTTTTTCTTTTAATGTTTATCCATGTATTTCTTCTTTTAATGTTTATTTTATTAGCTTTTCTTTTTAATGACTGATTTTAAATGCCATTTTCTTAATGTCTTTCATTTTTTGTAAAGCACTTTGAATTGCCTTGTGTTGAAAAGTGCTATATAAATAAACTTGCCTTGCCTATTGTACATAAGTGGAGGAACACCCGCATAAAAACATGAATAATCACAGGAGCCAACCCGCCATCTTATGGAGAACCAACAACATATAAACAATTATTTCATACATTTAATTGAGTGTGTTTTCAAACGACAGCCTATGTGGCGCAGGTGAACTCGCTGTGAAACACCACTGCTAGTATGCTGGTTCATTTAAGTACTCTTGTACTGTGACTCAATCCAATAAATAGTTCTCAATTGTACAATATGGAGAGTGTCTCAACTGCAATAATGTCCCGGACACTTTACCATAGATGCTATCATATCAATATATTAACCAAACAAAACTTGGTAATTTATGGTACATATTTTTAGATCTTAGTGGTGATCAGTGACATCATTCTTTATTTATGTTATTTATTGTTCATTTCCAAGCTGAGAGGAAGTGGTTGTTAACCCGGAAGGTTCCGACAGATGACGGAGATTCGACGCAGCCGAGGCACTCTCTGTCCGTTAAAAACAGACTCCTCGTCTTTCAGGACCTGGTGGGTGAAGTTATATCTGGCCTGGTCCCTGTATGGGAGGAAGGAGAGCAGGGGTGAAACAAATACCAGTGCTTTCAGAGTCAAGGATTTAACAACTATAGGACATAACTCCATGGCAATATACATAGACCACATGCTGGACCTCAGTATGTAGAGGGAGAATCGGGGGAGCAGCAGGTCCACCCATTCTTCGGCATCATCCTCCTTCACTAAGCGCATGATGCTGTCTGACAGGAGACTCAACCCAGCAATGGTGCTGCCGCAGAACTGAAAAAGACAGAGAGAACGACAGTAAGACCACATCTGATGGGGTAACAGCGGAGCCAACACAAAAGGTTGTATCAAACTGTTACAGTGCTGATGGTATTGTAAATGTTAGAGCATTTATGATAGTTTTCTTTGTCTGAATGCAGAGAAAAAACAAGACAAACCTTGACACTGTCAATGTGAGGCTTGATGTAGCCAGTCTTGTCCAGATCCAGAATGTGCACCGGCCCGAGGAGAGGACTCCCCTCAGGAAACGCTCCAGATCGAACACGACTCAAGACCTCCTCACACCTTTCCCCCCACATCACTCGCTCAGTCTCTCGGTACCCGTGAATAGCCTGAATGAGGTGAAGTGAACACAGCAGAAATGACTATTTCACCGTCATTTAAAATACATTGGTGCTTTAAGTTAGCAGTAAGTGAATGGCAAACCTGTTGAAATAATGAGCAAAAATAATTCAACAGCCTGTGTTGGTGCCTTTGGTCACTGGAAACATTTGCATACAAAGTTATTAGATGTGTTTTAATGTGAAACGATGTGTCTATTGCAGGCTTGTGTTGCACTTGTTTTAATGTAGGTTGTTACTAATTGTTATTGCTGCAAACGAAGGCCAGAACAGCAGAGTGGGGTTATTATTAAGAGATTTGCATAACCAAAAACTATAACCGGAAACACGAAAATACATAACAGGTGTAGGATTTGGCTACAAAAATAAATGTTTTACATTTTATATAGTTGCTGACAGATTCAAGAGAAGGTCTATATGTTGATAGCTATGAGAGAAGGCTGCAAAAGTGATGAAGTGGACTGGTCCTTTATTTTCCTGATGGGTTCTAAAATGTCAGACGGTAGCCTTCATGAGCTTAATTTATCGTAATTATGTAACTGAGGTGGTGCGTTCAACTCCTATGCACTTTGAATAGCCAAACGTGAAATGTGTATAGTATCACCCTTCTCAACTATTATCCCTGTACTTCTGAAGTACTTTACAACCGTCCCAATGGTCAAATCGTAGGCGTTTTCTTCTTCAGGGCTAGCTCCAGCTCTTGCATGAAAGCCCTCTCCTCCTCCTCAGTGATGAAGCCCGTCCTCACCTCCAACCTGTTGCCCGAGTCTCTGCACCAGCTCCGGGTTTGACCCGACGATGAGAGCCTCATCCCGAGAGGCAGCAGGGCCGCTGCGGGCAGACGAGCTCCGGCAGCGGGTGCTGAATGCTGTAAACGGCTGGTTTTATGTATGTCGTTTTTTAATACATTCAGCACAAAAGTTTCATCCTCCTGCCTGTTTATATATTATAAACTCACTACACCGTCTTGTTTAGCTTCAGCTTTGTTTTGGTCTTGTAGCCGAAGTCAAGCAGTTCTGTGAGACGCCATGTTGAATACGCGTTGCATTGTGGGAGGCGTAGTCTTCGCTCAGAACCAAACGTCAGTAGAAAATAAATGTGTTTTAGTTTTCCCACACTAAAATATACATTGGGTCTGCAAAATATTTTTTGATAAATGTTAGTTAATGGCTATCTAAAAATAATATGATATTCATATATAAATATATAATATTACCTAATTACGCTATGCCCTTTGGCATAGAGTACACCTGGGAGGTGACATATTTTAGGACACTGTATTTATTCCTATATATGCAGTTTGATATCAAATATAATGGGAGCATGACTTGCTTGGATGCTTTTGTATGAAGTGCCTTGTATACTTACACTATTAATGTATTGATTAATCAAATAGAAAGGATAATTCTCTCTATAGACTTATTGTCTTATATTCTTATATCGTATAATGATCCTGGAAGGCAAGCCACAGCAAGGTACAATGAGGACAAATTGTAATTACAATCAATTATGATATCATTTCCAATCAGCTTGCATAGGTTTTATTGCTTTGTATATCATGTGGCACTTCCAGACGTGCATGCAGGTATGAGCCTTACAAGAAGCTTACTAAGTGCAAAACCTTTCTTCTTGCTCTCTGGCTCCTATAGCTTTAGGATGTGAAGCACACAGAGGAGAGGAGTTGACTGCATATGTTGCAGTTCTTCCTTGTGACCACTGGAGGGAAGTGGAGACTCATGAATGTGAACAGACTCCGGTTAGATACTCCATCTGTGCTAACAGCTGGTGAAAACCTTAGTAAGTAAAACGTTTAGAAATCAAGTGGTGTTTCTAACAATTGTGTGAACGCAGGTGGATAAAACACTCCCTAAGGTCTTTATGCAAGGCTGCTTGTTGTTATGCAAAACATTGTACAGGGGGATTTGTTTCAAATCATAATTATTTTATTTCATAAGCTAATGATAACTGAATTGTTTCACTAATGCAACGTACTTGATAAACAACAGCCCATCAATCACAATCAAACAATAAAGAAGTTCGCAAATAAATGATTGTGTACTGAAAGCAAGATAATAAAGAAAATGTGTGACATTATAGGGGGGAATACAGGCAGCAGAATATACAGAAATTAACGGGAAAAATAGACAGAAATCAATTCCAAACATAGTTACATGAGTTCATATATAAATAAATATAGTGTTCGTTATGTGTCTGTGTACCTGAATAAGGGGGATGGGAAAACACATTTGAAGGATTGAAAAAATAAAATGCAATATCAAAAAGAAAAAAGGGAGAAGCCTCTGAGGAAGCAGATTAGGTGGTGGACCTTCAATCCTCCACAATAGAATCTCCCGAGAAAAAACAACCAGGCCTATTGTACCCCCAATGACAGTTTAACTTAACGGCTGTGCCTCTCTTTCCTCTCCTCCGTTCTGCTCCATCTTTTGTTTACATGCGAATGGTGGAAATGGGTAACAAGGAGAGTGAGACACTTCCCTCTACCCTCACAGGAAATCTGTAGATCCTAAAACTGATTGTTTAAATTGTGGTATCAGACGGCTCGGATCTAAGAAGGGTAACTGTTCAGTGGAGCCAGGAGGAGATCGAGAAACAGAGGAAGGAAAAAGAGGAACGTACGATTTCTCCACCTGCATTATTCTATATAATTATAGATGTTAATAAATGCATTATTTAGGAGTTCTTATTTAGGTTTCTTTACACATTGGTCTATCCACCATACTCACATATTCACATTTAGCTTTTTAGCATGTGAGCATTAGCCAATATGTAACATGCAATCCAAACGCCTGCTGCATACATACAAGGATTGTTAGTGCTCCTTCTGTGAGCCGGCTGTTGGTCTCGGTCAGTGAGCATCCATAATAAAACTAACTCATACCCCCCTTCCCTCCAACACACACACCAACACACACACACACACACACACACACCACACACACACCACACACACACACACACATACACACATACACACACTGATGTCCATTTCATTGTTGGATGCCATCCTGCTGCCCCCAGCATTACACTCATCCAGCCACGATGAGTGTTTTGGGCTCATATTCTCATTCCCAGTTGGTGCACTCATTTAAAGCTTCTACGATTCACTGCATTATCATTGGTCAGCGTGTCCTGGAGGCATCATTATGTCTTCTGGTGAATCATGCAATTAAACTGAAATCACCACATAAATACTGGCCAGTGCTCACAAGGTATGTGTGTTGAACCTTGTCTTAAAGGGAAACTGCACCAATGTAAACACATCAGTGTCTGTTTTTCTTAGGAAGTACTAAAAAGTCATATAACGGTAAGCCTTTTTGTGATTCCAGAAGGAACTGTGGGAATTCTGCTAAATTGCCTCAAGTGATTTCCTTTCCATTGAATGTCCAGCAATGTTATGGCAGTGAAAGGCTCAGTCAGTCAGTTCACTTTTAGGTGAAGCTCACACAGTGAGGTTGACCTAAGGACACTCACAGTGGGTAAAAGCAGACAGTGGGTAAAGCAGGGAAAATGCAGTATATAAAAAAACCTTATCTCGTATGTTGTCTAGAGTTTAATACCTGAGTGTGTGTATCAACTTTGGTGTAGTGAAAAAAAACAAGAGGCCGTGTTAAAGATATTTTTTATATCACGGCTTTTTATTTTTCCAGTCCATCTTAAAACGTTGATTATTTGTAAATTATCGAATTCAAATACAGAAAATATAAAAAATAAGCTGATTGATTACACCTCTATCAATCAATCAATCAATCATCAATCAATGTTTATTGATATAGTCCAATATCACAAATGTTACATTTGTCTCAGTTTGTACAGAAATATCAGTATGACAATACGACACCCTCTGTCCTTAGACCCTCACATCGTACAAGGAAAAACTTCCGAAGAAGAAGAACCCACAGTTTAAAGGGAACATGGGAGAAACCTCAGGGAGAGCAACAGAGGAGGATCCCTCTCCCAGGACGGACAGACGTGCAATAGATGCCGTGTGTAAATTGAAAAAGATAATACATTTGCAACATAGGTAGTCCAAATTTTTGGAAATGCATGGTGTATAATAGGAAGATGAATCCACGAGGATATCCATCCAGGACTTATGATCCAGGACCACAGCCACGACTCAAGATCCAGGGCTCGCGATGCAGGACACAGGACCGCAGGATCATCCATGACTCGGATCCCCGCGTATTAGACACCAAAAAGAAAGGAAATTTGGGGGGGGAAAGCTGGGTTAATCGGAACTGAGAGTGACCAGGTAAGGGTTATAGACAGAGAGAGAGAAGAAGTAAAGATGTCCCCCCCGACAAAACTAAGCCTATATCAGCAAAACTAGGGGCTGAATCTAATCAGCCCTACTATAAGCTTATCAAAAAGGAAGTCTAAGCGCACTATGGTCTTAGTAATGTAAAAGAACACACACACACAAAATGAGTTAGATTATAAATTCATCTGTAACCTATTTTAGATTTTTACATTAAAAGATAATTGTTCCACTATTAAACTCTTTGTGAAAAAAAAACGTAATCAATTTTATCTCATGATAATTCAAAGCAATTCAATAGAAACATTGTTTTACATTTTTTTTAATCTTTTTTTACATTTTTTTGCCTCAGTGCCACAGACCACATAAAGACTCCAAATGCAGCATCTGACCCAATTCTCTCTGGTTGGACACTCCATCTTCACCTTACTTTTCACTCTGGTTACGTAAACATGAAAGTTATGGGTCAGTGCGTTTTTACACATATCATTTACTGAAAGATGCAAACCATACTTTGCTGTATATGATGCCTGAGGGTGTACATGGAAGTCTGCATTGGTTCTGTGGAGGACCGGGTTCAGCAGTGGGCGGAGTGCTTCTACATGCATTCGGCCATTGAAGTATTCAGCCTTATGAATCATTGAGTCTTCGACACTCCTTTTTAGGCCTCGCCTCAGAAGCTCCAGCCTCACAGCTACCTACCATAGTGAACATCTGAAGGAAAGAACAACAGGAGAACAGTCATCAGAAGCCAGGTATCCATATATATGAGCAGAATAAATTACATTGTATTTAAGAAGATGCGGTTGTTGACGCTACCGCTTACTCACAGATTTCAGCACCAAACAAAATCTACCTGAAGGCAATCACTTAAATCACTGAATCACACCTAAATATATAATACTATTTAATGATGGTGACAAGCCTAAGTGTTGTCATATAATTGTATTTGATTACAAAAAGCATTTATGTACCCTTTTCTTAAAAAAATAACATTTTAGGTTCTTGACAAATGTACACTCACAAAAGATACTGCAGTACAACAGGCAGGCAGCCTACATCATGTTGCATTATTTTTCTCTGCCAAGTCTATAAATACACAGATATGCTCGTGTATCTCTGTGTCTTCTATAGAGACAGTGTATGTGTTCTTGTGAGGGTAACAATGTTTAATGCATGCTACTGCTCCTCAGTGCTTCTGCTGGCTGCTGGCTGTGTGGAATAACAGGTTTGGACAGAAGGCTGCTGGCTCCGGCTCTGAAGGACAATAAATCATTTCACAGATCATCACACCCAAACATAAACACACACCTTTGTGAACACACGGACACAGGATACAACAGCACAACAAATTGGAAGACCATTTTTTTAAAATCAGAAAAGAAATGCATTCAGTCCTCACCGCATCATGTATTTTGTGTAGGTTTTTACTTTTGCAGATTTTTCCGAGCGCTGAGATGAGACAGTGTGTAACAAACTGCATCCGCTGTTTGAACACCCATCGCATCATTCGTATGGATATATGAACTATTTAAAACTGTAAGGCATAATTACATTGTTGTGGTTGTTTTGTACATAAGAAAATATTGGTTTAAAAACAATCAATCCATATCATGGATGGCTGATGACGTTGACCTAATATTTTATTTTCAACAAAAATGTAGAGGGGGGGTAGGACCACAAAAGTGTTTACGCTTCTTCTCTCCCCTGTTGAACACGACAGAGACTATTTGAGCATTTATTTTATTTGTTGTCATTTTGTACCTTGAAAATATTTTTGTTGTTGTTCTGCTTCTCTTTGATTTAATTATTATTATGATTATTGTTTGTTTTGTTTCTGACATGTTCAATAAATGGACTAATAAGGCATCATATAATTACATAGACACAGGTTTGTGCATTTCTTTTGCAAATTATACATCTCATAATGATTTGTTCTTTATGTTTCTAATGCGTTTCTTTGTGTTTATAAGCTTATGTTTGAATGCTCAAAAAACACATTACAGGACAGGGGAAACCCCCCCAAAAAGCCTAATAAGGCCCCTTTCAAATGTCTTGTTAAGGCGCTCTCCATGGTCCTGATAGCACATTATGGAATGTGCGCTGATGTTGGTGCTGTCCATGGGCCTTAGAATGATATCAACATTATATTGCTATCTATCCATCGATCTATCTATCTATCTATCCATCGATCTATCTATCTATCTATCTATCTATATATATATCTATCTATCTATCTATTCTCTGTCTCCTTCATGCCCTTGTGGCGGGGTCAGCCTAACTCTCACAGCAGGAAGCCTTGCTAAAGGACACAAGGAAAAACGATCCCTTTCTAACATATCGAATAGACATTTAAGGTCGTGCTGTTATTGATTGGCGTTTGCACGTGTAATGTTACTTTACTAATTCAATTTCTTCAAAGGGGTAGATTAATTCTCCCGGTCATCCTTAAATCTGTATGTATGACCATTTCCCATTCACTTAGGCAGATATTTAGTGGAGTCAATCGATTAGGTCACATAATAGAGTAAAAGAATGTCGTATTAAGATGTTGTGGGCTGCTGCCTTCCCCCCCACATACGGGGGTTAGGGTAACGTGGCACCAGTTTACTGAGTGCCTCATGACATTCATTGAATATAAGACCAGTCTTTGCAATCACTCTCAATGAACAGCCCCAATAAAGGCTTCCCTTCAGTCAAAGACAATAGTTATTCATGCTAAAACTGAATTTGTTTCAGCATTAACATTGTAGTGTTGGGCATAGCATTAGTGTATTGAATTTATTTTGGGGGAAAACTTGTCTTAAAGGGATTGCAGATCTTATAATATATTGACATTTTGTCCCTTCACTTTGTCTTTGTTATGTCATTGACAATATGTGTACCTATGACACATATTGTCGCACCTTGGCTCCCGTGTTTTGAAGCCATGAGAAAAGCCCTGAGGAGAGAGGAGAGGAGGGAAGAACATCCTCGACTTTGTTTCGGGGGAGGGAGAGAGGAGAGAGCTCTCTTCGTCCATTAATTTCCAAATGTCTGTTGCTAAGAATAGCCTCCCCCTCCACCTTCCCACAAACACACGCAGACTCTCTCACGCGCCCGTGTGCGCGCAGTCATTGTGAGCTTTGGTTGCAGCTGTATCTTTGCACAAGCTGCATGATGCCAACACCCCTCCTCTCCGTCACACGCGCATCTGGCTATAATGAGCATTCGTATTAGGTCTTTATGAAGTATCCACTCATACAGAGGTGGACGGAAATGAGAAACACAGTCACATAGTTGTCACCTCACCCTCTACGCCAACAGGCTCTTTTACGCATTATCTGAGATACTACATATGAGTTGGACTGCTTGAGAGATACCGTCCAACTAGTCAGGGCTGCAGCCTGAAGCACCTTCAAATAAACAGGCTATGTCGATGCCTCCCTGCGTGACATACGTCTGGAAGTTGGACAGGCTGCGTGCGTCATGTGCTGCGGCTGCAGAACCGAGCAGGCTTACATTATAGTTCACACACACTGAGAGACAACGATTTTGTGCGCGGTGCGACTTATTTGATTTATAGGCAGACACCGGCTAGAATTCCAAAAAAACAGCCGGTCCCCTCCCTTTTCATTTTTTTTCTTCATCCATTCACCGATCCATCTGTCCGTCCGTCCGTCTGTCCCTCCTCCTCCTTCTCCTCCCCTTGGGGCTGCTGGACGACGAGCGAGGAGGCCGTGAGGAACGCTCTACCCTACTCCAATGAGAGAGAGAGAAAAGACGCTCTGCCAGGACATTTGGGCTTATCAGTGCGGACGAAGGTAGACTTTTCGGGGAGGGTATGGTGAGAGACTTTCTCGGCACTACTGCACCTCGAACAGCCAAACCAAGATCATGAGAGGGTGTAAGACGGCGGAGAAGCGGCCGGCATACCCTTGTCTTTGACGACGCGGTCCGTGTGTCCCTTTCTAAGCTTCTGGATGGCCGCGCAGGTGACGGAGAGAAGATGATGGATGCAACGAAGGAGGATGTTATTGAATTCGTTTGAGAACATTATTTGATCTTCAACGCTCGACAGCAATGACACTGATATTTCAAAGGAAAACGGTATTTTTCTTTCACCTTTCTCATCGAGATTGTCTAGTCTGAATAATACGCATTAATAACAAATGTCACAATATCCTGGTATCAAGGCTTGTCAGAGCGCACTAGTAAAACAACTGTAAGGTGGCGGGAGCCCCATTATTGCCACACTGTGCCAAACATTGCGGATGTTTTAAATAAATAAATAATAGTTGCTTTTTCCTTTTTCGATGTCTTTTAAGTCTCTGTTTCTAAAATGTCAAGTTGGACGCTAGTGACGGCCGTAGCTCTAGGCTGTTAATTATTTTCAGATTTATATTCGAAATCAGATTTATTGAGGCCTGTGTGATATTAAAGGCGTTTACATTTCGATTACACGCTGTTATGAGAGTAAAGGAATAAATCGTGCAGAAATGTGCAGGAGGCTGCGGTGCGCTCTGATACAGGCATGAACCATGGAGAACATGAAACATTCATGTTAAGTCGCTACAGTCTCCCCATGATTTCATGTTGGGGGCGAATCCTGCTTCATACGGACATAAGAACCGACTTAGACTGAGACACCCCACAGCACTACCCCACAGTGAAACCAGTCAGCCAAACGACCGCACATTTCATTTCCTCACACCCACAATTGGCCGTTGGCAGAGACGCACCGAGAAGGAGACAGTACATGGGCGTCCTCGTCTGCTAAAAGCAGCATATAACTGCTCGCCGGGTGCAGGTGTTCAGCATTAGACCAACAAGACAACCCGTTGTGCATATGAGACGTTCCGATCCAGATGGGATGTAATGTTGTGTGGCTGCACAGCTGAGCATTGGTCTCCTTCTCCGCTGCTTCGTGAAGATTGGATTTCGGTGTCCACAGAATGGCGCGGTTTGGAGATGAGGTACCGGCCAGGTATGGCGGAGGGCCCGGCGGAGGGGGCCAGGGTGGCCGCGGTGGTAGCAGGCAAGGAGGACCCCACGGACACGCTCATGGACACGGACACGGCCATGGCCATGGTGCACCCGGAGGGCCCGGGGTCCAGAGAGTGTATAAGCAGTCTATGGCGCAGAGAGCCCGGACTATGGCCCTCTATAACCCCATCCCCGTGCGCCAGAACTGTTTCACTGTCAACCGCTCGCTGTTCATTTTCAGTGAGGATAACTTCGTCAGAAAATACGCCAAAAAGATCACCGAATGGCCATATCCTTTACCTGGTACAGTGAGTAAAAGCTGATAATGTAGGCCCTGCTGGAGGATCAGCTATGTGCAGACAGTGTCTGATTGGATGATTCACATGTTTTCTTAAGCCATTAGTTAAAGTCATCATAACAAAGGTGTAAATGCATCAATGCAAGCCTGTGTGAGATATATTACAGAAGGTGACAGAGGGAAAGCTGGAAGTGTAATTTATAGTTAATTAACAGGAGGGGGCATGAACCAGCGGCCTCTTTTACGAGGCTGTTGATCACCATCAATCACATTTGTTAGTAAGTTCACGTCACAGTCGCGAGGGAACTGCTTGATATACACTTCCTGTGTATGTGTGGCGTGTGTGGTGGTGGTGGTGGTAGTTTTTAGGGGGTGGGATGCGGAGGGGTGTGGGGCGCTGCTGGTTGCTGATGTCAGCATGTGCAGTAAAGGCCTAGCGCTGCTATAGAGAAGTAGGAGAGAGAGGGGGAGGGGAGGAAAGAAGTAAAGGAGGGAGAGACCTAGAGAGAGAGATACAAATAAGCATCCACAATGATGGTGTGTGGTTTGTTTGTGTGTGTTTGTGTGTGTGTGTGTGTGTGTGTGTGTGTGGTGTGTGTGGTTGTGTGTGTGATGTGTGTGTGTGGGTGTGTGTGTGGCGTTGCGTGTGTGTCCTTCCTGCAGTGATGCACATAACAGCTACCATATCAGCATGATACAGGTGTCTTCAAGATATGGGTGTGTGTGTCTGTGTGTTGTGAGAGAGAAGAAGAGAGAGAGAGAGAGAGAGAGAGAGGAGAGAGAAGAAGGAAGAGAGAGAGAGAGAGAGAGAGAGAGAGAGAGAGAGAGGGAGAGAGAGAGGGCGAGAGGGAGAAGCAGGCATATGAAGTGTGAGTATGGTAGGATATTAACTGTGCATTGACACAGTATTTTAATTGTCCCCCACTTTTGAGCCAACCTCTTAATCACACAAGCTGCAGGTGTCACTATTATGGAATGTGCCAACCATTTCAAACTGTGCGTGCGTGTGCATGTGTACTACAACCGCTAAGCGTGACAGCGTTACATTTCAAGCAATTCCCTGTTTTTCCATCTTTCATGAAAACCAGCACGTATTGCACCATTCGGGGGGGGAGAAAACAGAAAGTGATTTAAGCATTTCCATTTGCAGGATTTGTGTATGTCTGTGTGAGTGCATGCAAATGTGGAAGTAAGTTTCTGTGTGAGTGTTAATGACAAGAGGGGAAATTGAAGTAATGATTGTATTGATCCATGCTGATGCTTGACATAACACACTAATTGGGCTGCTCTGGTAAAATGCAGGAGCTACTTATAGTGCCTCTGAATCATGTCTATTCACCATCTAAATGACAGATGTGTGTGTTAGTGAGGGAGAGTGTGTGTGCAGAAAATCTGTATTTTCATAGAGGTCCTTTACAAAATACAGATTTAATAACTCTCTAACTGCAGTCTCAAAGTAGTACATTTATTTTGAATGAAAGTAGTCATTTGTATAATGTTCTCATATGATTGATTACTTACTTTTTGACAAAACATTTGGGGATCTGCGTGTTACTTTGGTTATTAGTCAGGATGTGTTTGCAGCACTAAAAGTGTTTTATCTTGATAAAACTCTTGCGATGATTTCCACCTTGACTGTGCTAATAACAAAATAGAGAAAGAATAACATTAGTGAAAATAATTGGTGGGTCTCCCGGTAACTTGATCCAACATGTAAGGCACTAGGGAATGCAAAGGAAAGTATAGATTTTCTTGTATTGGCCTTTGAAATAAATTCTTTCTACAGTGGCTCAAGCTGTTTGGTTAAAGTTCAAACAACTTTTCTTTGAGTGGCAAGTTGCAATTTACCTATTTTTTAAAGAGGACATTTTGACATGTTGGAAAAGTCACTTTGTAAATAATAAAAAACAATGATGGCTGAATTCCAGTTTCTGGTTCTTGGTAATGTGCAGGCTGACTCACTGTCACAATGTCACAGCTTTCATCGACACATGAATAACACTGTGCCATTGTTCATGTTATTAGTAACACCTGTGCCTTTCCTACTATGACAGGTGGTCTGTTGGGAAAGAAATTCCATGCCTCACTGCACAAACTGTCATATAGCTGATCCCACTCAATACTTTTCCTTTTTCCCCATTTGTATATTTGGCAGCATAGTGAATGTCCATAGCCCTTTGATGACAGGTCTGGTGAAGGCAGAAAGGCCAAAGAATAAAGCTAAACTACAGTAAATATATTAACTTCTTTATGTGTAGAATAAGTGTGAACATGAACATAAGTACAAAAGAAATAAGTTGTACAATGCAAAGCTGTACAATGAATACAATAGGTTAATCACAAGTCTTCAAATAGCTGAACGTGTTAAACTGTTGATTGCAAGACATACGAATGCTTGGTGCATTACACATGTTTTATTCTATTTGCTTGACACAAGCAGGTTGGTTTGTCGTGACTTCATGATTGGTCTAGAGGAGGGGTTCAGATTATAGATTTTTCTGAAATTGCTCTTATGTATCCATTCGTGATAATAAACGTCTTTCAGATATAGTCTCAACACCAGCGGTGTTTGAAGAAAAAACATGAACACCAGTTTGATCTAATGTAATCCAACACAATAGCTCGGCAATAACTCCTCCCTTTGTGAGGCTTGTAATGTTCAATATTGCTGAGATTGTGTCAGGGTGTTATTGATTCAATTTATCTGTAATTTCTGAAGCTGTGCTTTGTGGTGTTGTTGTTTATAGGATTGTAATAAATTGCGTGGTGTGGCTTGAACAGCATTTTATCCCCTTCACCAGAGAATTCATTCACATTACCCTGTCCATTCTCTGTGTAACCTTGTCTATTGTGGGCAATCTTGAGTACGTTTGAGATACAGTTGACGTTATTGTGTGGCCTAATGTGGGGAATCTAACCAAGCTGAGGCTATAGGGAACAAAATAACCTTCATGATGAAATGCTATTTTGAGATTTTTCATAACCTACTTCAATCGATATTCCAAAGACAAAAACCCACAGCATCCTTTGAAACTCTTCCAGTAAAAGTCTCATTAAAAACACTGTATTAAATCACCCATTTGTATGTTAAGGATTGAGATATATCTGCCTGATTCCTGTTTAATTGCCTGTTGAATGGATTAGGTTCAACTAAATGATCTAATGTGCTAAAAGCTTGACACGCTTGAGGTAGTCCTCACTCTGCAGAAGGTGATGATTCCCCTAACAATCATAGGTTAATTTCAGGTAACACCAGACCTCACTGTGGACACTGTGATGTGATTTGATATGCTGCACATCCATATAATTGACAGAAAATGTATACTAGATTGAGTGAAAGTAGATTTTCCAATCAATTGGTAATATTAACCTCAACCAAAAGCCCTTTATCTATTTTAACCACCCTTTTTTCATTTTGGGGTAAAAGAGTAGCCCTCTGAAATCCACCATTGAAATGTTCCCACCACAGATAATGCATCGGCATAAATAAATGATATTTATATGCTATCATATTGCAGAAACAATAAAAAGGCAGGGTCATATTGGCAAACCCTCATTCAATGTCCTTCTCCGACCATTCATTGGGAAAGGTTAATGTAAATATTAATGTAACGCAATGTAGAAAAGGGCAGAAATATGATTGGTATAGTTTATTAAAATGCTTAGGAGGATTCCTTCATTAGAACAGAAGTGCATTTAATTGAACTGACCAATGTTTCACTGAATAGTCATTAAAACAGTGTTTTGATTCACTAGATGCATAAGTGTCAGTGGATTCACTATTCAGCAGCATTATGACCTGCGGCTTTATTTAGTTGTGAACAGTCTGGACCCATGGGAGTGCCATATAAATAACCATTCTCTAACATCCACATTTACAATAGACGGATATGTGGTTGTTTAATTAGAATTACAGAGTTCAGGGTGCTACTGTGACATTTTCTTATTGGGAACAAGTGGTAGGCAAATAGTGTCTTGTGGAATATAATAAATAACTAAAAGTATAAAGGTACTTTCATAGAATATAATTATATTCATCCTTAATCATAGCCCTGGATGTTATGTTTTTGACCCGCAACACTACAGCCACTTTTTGTTCATTTACGGTAAATCTCTTTGCGTGCTTCCGTCCACAAGTAACGTCTTCAGTCCGTGTGCACGTGAGTGACTGCTACGTGACGTACTATGAAATACCCCACCTGCCTCGAAACGTCTTTATTCCCGAAAAAACAAGGCGGCGTTTCGGTAATGCTTTTGGCAGGAGCAGTCAACGAGCAGTGAGTAGCCTACAGCTAACGTTAGCATCTAGGTCGACTAAAATAAACTAATTAAAGCTAACTTATTCCAGTTAAAGGACATAAATGAGGCCATGTGGCTTTATTTACAAGGACGTAACTATTGAAAATTGCAAACTAACTTACTGACGGTGGAACTCAGGTTACTAAAATAACACCCAACATGCAACATTTTCCTTAAAAAGGACTAGCTTCAAGTTATTCAGTTTATAACTCAATGTTACGGTATTTAGCATAATGTGTTATCCTTGTGCATATAATTATGTGCATGTTGTCTTATGGTTTTGGACATTTACATAATGTTTGATATTGAATCCCATTTAATTGTTGTTTTGTGAGAGAGTGGACCATAATATTAAATCACCCGAGAATTCATGCCCCAGAACTATTGCACAGAATAGTAGTGTAAAACAAGAATTGTATTTGTGCTAGTGTCCTTATCATGTGCTCAGCAGTAACATATCCTGTTGCGTGCTGAGGGAAATTTGAAACTGGATCCTATCTGACATTAGAAATAAATTCCCCATTGGCTGCTCCACTGACCTTTGACCCTGAATGTCTATTTGTCCTTTTCAAATCCATACAGGAGTAAATGTAATCCATGAAGCCCTGCATAGTTTTCTATGTATTCTGTTGTTTGTTTCTGTGTAGATTTGTATGAGATGGCAGCTAAGTTAAAAATATGCCCATCTGCAGAACACACATTTTTTCACCTGCAAGCATGAACCCACATAAACAAACCCTCTAATATTCATCCCAAACCTCATGGAATACACACACCATATGGTGTTGCCTGCGTCATCAGCGTTCACTTAAGTGTGTTTCCTGTGCTATGTAATTAGAGAGGAAGTCGATATATGTTCGAGCTATCTGTAGTTATGAGCTCAATAAGAAATAATATAATACAATAAATGGGTTTCATAAATAACCACACTTTCCTAATCATAACATGTTAAATGAGATAAACCGTTGTATTATATAACCAATGATCAGCATATAAACTGTAGACATGAGTGTTTTTTACATGGTTGTGGTGTGTGTGCTGAGTGAGTCATGTGCCTTCATGTCTAAGGTCTCCATCGGATCCACACGACCCAGAATCAATGATAAATCAAATGACCATTCAATATATGTTTCATCTCAGCTGTTTCACTGAGCAGTTAACCCCCCTTCTGTGTCTTTAAATGGGCCCTATTATGCTCCTTTTTCAGATTCATACATTTGTATTATGTCTCTCTACTATGACATGCTTTAATGTTCCAAAAGTTATTTATTTTTCTCATACTTATTGTGCTGCTGTTCACCCTCTGTGTGGGAGAGAAACTCCCTCTGGTGTGAACTTTGGGATTGTAGTCTTTGAAGACCATTTACATGCACACACATATATAACACACTACAGGAATGAGGAAACACCAAAAGCACAATAGGGCCCCTTTAATATAAAAGACATTTGATAAAACACACTTGTTAGCAGACCGGTCTCCAGATGTGATCCTTAAGTTACATTACCAGAACGTGTGCTGAAATATCCGCAGATGTGTGAATCATATATTTCTTGTATTTGAGTGTAAGTACGTTTAGATTGACTGACCTTTCCTACACTTCCTGACGTGCAGGTTTGTGTAACGATTGTTGCGTTAATTACAGATTGTGTCAACAAATTGCCCGGGGAGTACTAAAATGTGTTTCAGTTGTAAGTCATTCCGGTTGTTGTTTCACATTCGTAGTGTGAACCTGAGCAGGCCACCATAGAATACTGAGGGTCCTCACTTCCTTTACAATAATGTGATTCAGGTCCACAGACATACATAGCCTCAGTATACTGTAAAAGTGATTAAGAGAGACAGACGGGGAGAAAGTGAGACACACCCAGGAACAGAGCGAGAGAGACCTTGGTGATTTTGGGTGGATGTGGAGAGTCAGTGATCTACGTTCACTGCAGAATCTAAATTATGTATTGGCCTTTCTCCAGCTTGCAACTGTCAGCTGATAACTACACAGACTTAACATCAGCTGGGTGTGTGTGTGTGAGTGTGATTGTATGTTTGAAAATGTGTTTATTCATTTGCTAACAAGTCTCATTGCATAGTGTCTGGGTCAGTCATTCTTTTGTCACTTATTTTCTCTCTTAACTTCTCTCTTAAATTGAAAAAACATGTACACACAAGCACACAAGCACATGCACTCTTACAGTATCTCTATCTTTCGCACAAGGCTGCCTATGTAACACAAACTGCTTAAAAAGAGCACTTCTCAGTAGAATTACACCGCCCCCTTTCTTTTCTCCCTCGCGCTCTTACGTTGTTCTGACGTTGCTCTTACGTTGCTCTAACGTTGCTCTGACGTTGCTCTTTGGAAATAATATACAGCATAACCATGAAGCAAACAGTATGTGTGTGTTTGTGCTTTTTTGTGGCCAAACCGTTAACATTTTTCTCTCAGATGCTGGGTAAGGTGTTAAATGCAGTAAGTGAAGGGTATAATTCTCTGGGATAAAATGAGCTTTTCTAGGAGAGGGAGTAGGAGTGGGGAAAAGGGTGAGAAAGAGAGATGAGGTAAAAATCGGTTCCTGCTCTGCTTCTAATGTGCAGCCTGATAGTGAGAAAGAACAGGGAGATGGACTAGGGAGTGATGGAATTAAAGACAAGAGGGGGGGAAGACAGAAACATTATAGAGAGGGGTAGACTAATGAGAAACCATAAAGAGAGAGAGAAGGAGTCAAACTGCCTGTCTGCATATAAATCATTTAACACAAAGCGCTGCAGAGTCATGCACTCAGGGTTGGCTAGCTACAGTACAGCCGGAGCACAAACTTGTTTTTGTCACTTAGACTGCCCAGACGGTGCATTGACCGCAATAACAATCCTAAACTCGCAGTGGAGTTTTTGCCAGTGTCACAAACACACTTTCCCCCTCATTCTACTTTAACTCCCCTATCTCATGATTCACCACCTGTACTTTCTGTGATTTGCCAAAAGCTTATCCATATTTATTTCTTGTTTCTCTCCACTCCCCTCGCCCCCCCCCGCCACTGCCTCTCGTCGTCCCTCTGATCGCTCGACACCGCCTTTTGGGTTGCTAATGTAAAACATTAGTTTTGAGGTTTGGGGGGTGCTTTGCACATCCTGACAGATGCAAGTCTTGTTTTGTTTAGTTCGCTCATCATGGTTGGCAATAGGTGTGTGTGTGTTGTGTGTGTGTGTGTGTGTGTGTGTGTGTGTGTGTGTGTGTGTGTGTGTGTGTGTGTGTGTGTGTGTGTGTGTGTGTGTGTGTGTGTGTGTGTGTGTGTGTGTGTGTGTGTGTGTGTGTGTGTGTGTGTGTGTGTGTGTGTGTGTGTGTGTGTGTGTGTGTGTGTGTGTGTGTGTGTGTGTGTGTGTGTGTGTGTGTGTGTGTGTGTGTGTGTGTGTGTGTGTGTGTGTGTGTGTGTGTGTGTGTGTGTGTGTGTGTGTGTGTGTGTGTGTGTGTGTGTGCACCCCGTGGCCTCAATCTGCCTACCTCATACCTTTTGACTGGTAATAAATGTGTGAATTGATCTGTATCCTGCGTCCCTCAGGGGCCGACTCGACACTGGGGTTTTCACGAGTACACACACACACACACACACACACAAATACACACTCGCAGAACTAGAAACAATGTAGAGCTTATAAGAAAGCCTGATCTGTTTAGATTGCTTTTCCTCCCTTTTTTTTACACTTGGACAATATATTGTATTTTTATCATTATGTGCAGTATGTATTTTTAATAGGCCTTTATCACAAAAGATATTCTGACTCGTCACAGTAGGAAAAGCACAGGTGTACAAAATGAAAGGAATAATGGCTGGATTCTACTAAGCTTCTTTGATTTCAGGAGGTAAGAAAATAAGCGCCCATTTCTGTCTTGACAGTGACAGTAACTCTCGACAAATTGTTTCCTGTTTCTGTATTTTTTTAACCATTTAATATATACAAATATGTCTTATATGAGAGATACCAAAGGAGTACATATTGTGTTTTGTAAGCTATTGTCTAAGTAATGGTGATGTAAGAGTGTTTTTGTCCCCTGCAATGAACAGAAACTAGAAACATGTCCATGTTGATTAACATATAGCGGGGTCTGAGATCGCACACTCAAGACAAATGTCAAGCCTTATTCTTATTCCAAGTGTGAAGTGACGTACTCAGAGCCGTCCACTTGTGATCGGAGCACCAAAGACTCATGTGTATACCAATAATGAACCTGATCAGTATTTTTAAGAATATAGGCATTCAAATAATGAATACAAAAAAGAGAAAGAAAATAAATTCACAGTTATCCCGTCTTCCTTTTAACGGCCAAAATATTCACTTTTTATATCTTAACGTTGTGTTATTGCTCATCGGCAGAGCATTGTTTTACTTTTACCTTGTGTGTGTGTGTGTGTGTGTGTGTGTGTGTGTGTGCTTGTGTGTGCTTGTGTGTGCTTGTGTGTGTGTACTGTACAGAAATATATCTGTCTGTCCTCCCACAGTGTTCTTACATAGAGGTGGAGGAACACTGAGGTCGTTATAGGGAGTGAGGCATCTACATTTCCCTCTCTGTCTTCCTTTCTCTTGACGTGTGAATCTTTATTTCTGTATTACGACCACTGGAGGACGGAATATCTCTGAGACAATCTTATCACAGTTTACTGCTAACGTTACCCTATTTATATAGATTAATGTAAAGCGAGTGGAAGCGCAATGAAGCTTCTTATGGGAGGAACTGTTCACCAGCATCAACTGGAAAGAACAAGCTCCACTGTTCCCAGATTGTAAATTGATCCTTGAAATCTGATGAATGCATCGCGCTGGCTGTTTTTTGATATACTGCAGATGGGTGCCCTTGTAACATATATGGCAATTGAGAAATGGAAGCAAAATCAATATTGAAACATGCTGCTGTGTTACAAATACGGTATAAATCACAATAGAAACGTTGGTATTGCTGTTGGCTTGTTTATAATACAGCATATTCCTTCTCCCATACACCCAGACCCACTGGCAGAGGAGGTGGCACTGGTCTCCTGCTCTCTCCCAACTGGAGCTGTTCCCTCTTCAAGCTACCTAACTTCACTCCTTCCACCTTTGAATTCCATGCCGTCACAGTAACCCATCCTATACAATTAACCATTGTTGTTCTCTACCGTCCACCAGGCGCCTTGGGGGACTTCTTGGAGGAATTAGATAATCTCCTCTCACATATCCCTGAAACTGGCCCTCCCGCTGTACTTCTCGGAGACTTCAACCTCCAGACAGGGAAGATAGACGAACCAACATCTCCGTTAACCACCTTTGCTTTCTCACTGTCTCCATCCCCACCAACTCATAAAGCTGGCAATGTCCTTGATCTCATATTCTCAAGGAACTGCACTACTTCTAACCTCTCTGTAAACCCACTCCACACATCCGATCACTTCTTCATTTCATTCTCTCTACCCCTTTCCAAACATAACAAACTCATCTCTTCTCATCCTGCACCTGTCCGCCGTAACCTTCGTTCCCTCTCCCCCGCTACCTTTGCCTCATCGGTGCTCTCAGCCCTCCCTTCCTCTGACTCGTTCCAACTCCTGCCTCCAAACTCTGCTGCAGAAACTCTCCTCTCTACTCTCTCATCATCTCTGGACTCTCTCTGTCCTCTCACATCTCGGCAAGCTCGTCAGTCCCCTCCTGCTCCCTGGCTAAATGACGCACTGCGTGCTAATAGAACCGTCCTTCGGGCAGCAGAGCGGAAACGGTGGAAATCCAAACACCATGACGACCTCCTAACCTATCGGGCTCTCCTCTCCTCTTTCTCTGCTTCGATCTCTCAGGCAAAAGCACTTTCTTTCAAGATAAGATCCAATCTTCCTATTCCAATCCCAAAAAACTATTTTCCATCTTCTCTTCCCTCCTGGACCCCTCCCAAAGCCCCTTCCCCCTCCTCCCTTCTGTCAAGCGACTTTGTTAACCACTTTGAAAAAAAAGGTTGATGATATTCGCTCTTCTTTTTCTGACTCACCTTTACTCACCGCTGGGTCACCAGACCCTCCTTTCACCCACACACTAACCTCCTTTTCCCCTCTCTCTCCAAGTGAGGTTCTTACCCTCATTACCTCTGCCCGCCCTACCGCCTGTCTTCTGGACCCTATCCCTTCAAACCTCCTTCAGACTATCGCTCCTGATATTCTACCGTTTCTCACCCATTTCATCAACACTTCTCTAACTTCTGGTCACTTTCCAAACAGTCTCAAGGAGGCGAGAGTAAACCCTCTCCTAAAGAAACCCACTCTCAACCCGTCTGATGTTATAAACTACAGGCCTGTCTCTCTCCTCCCGTTCCTGTCTAAAACACTTGAACGCGCTGTCTTTAAACAACTCTCCTGTTATCTCCATCAGAACAACCTTCTGGATCCGCACCAGTCTGGTTTCAAGGCAGGTCACTCCACAGAAACTGCCCTCCTTGCTGTCACTGAGGAACTGCACACTGCTAAAGCAGCCTCCCTCTCCTCTGTCATCATCCTTCTGGACCTGTCTGCTGCATTCGACATGGTGAATCATCAGATCCTCCTGCGCACTCTCCAAGAACTTGGAGTTTCAGGCTCTGCACTTTCCCTCCTCACCTCATACCTCAAAGACCGCTCCTACAGGGTTACTTGTAGAGGGTCCGAGTCTGACCCTTGTCAATTAACTACAGGGGTCCCTCAGGGCTCTGTTCTTGGTCCCCTCCTCTTCTCCCTGTACACAAACTCGCTCGGATCGGTCATTAGCCCGCATGGTTTTTCATACCACTGCTATGCTGACGACACCCAATTAATTCTGTCCTTTCCCCGCTCAGAGACCCAGGTCGTCGCACGCATCTCTGCTTGTCTAGCTGACATCTCTCAGTGGATGTCTGCTCACCACCTCAAGCTCAACCTTGACAAGACTGAACTGCTTTTCCTTCCGGGAAAAGATTGTCCCACTCTTGACCTAACAATCTACATCGGCACCTCTGTTGTTTCCCCGACTCAGACTGCAAGGAATCTGGGTGTGATCCTAGATAACAACCTGTCCTTCACTGCAAACATAGCTGCTACAACCCGCTGCTGCAGATACACGCTTTACAACATCAGGAGGATACGTCCCCAGCTGACCCAGAAAGTGAAGCAGGTTCTGGTCCAGGCTCTCGTCATCTCACGCCTAGACTACTGCAACTCCCTCCTGGCTGGTCTACCTGCATGTGCCATCCGACCTTTGCAGCTCATCCAGAATGCAGCGGCTCGTCTGGTCTTCAACCTTCCTAAATTCTCCCACACCACGCCGCTCCTCCGCTCCCTCCACTGGCTCCCGGTAACTGCTAGAATCCACTTCAAGACAATGGTACTTGCGTACCATGCTGCGAATGGATCTGGCCCTTCCTACATTCAGGACATGGTTAAACCGTACACCCCAGCATGTGCACTCCGCTCTGCATCAACCAAACGGCTCGCTGCACCCTCACTGCGAAGGGGACCCAAGTTCCCATCAGCAAAAACACGTGGGTTTGCTATCCTGGCTCCAAAATGGTGGAATGACCTCCCCATTGACATCAGGACAGCAGATAGCTTACACACCTTCCGGCGCAGACTGAAAACTCATCTCTTTCGACTCCACTTCGAGCAATAGAACTATTAACAAAGCACTTATATACTAATAAAGGACTGGCTTACCTAAAGCCAGTTGAGTAGCACTTGAAATGTTTTTGCTCTATGAAACCTGATGTACTTATATGATTCTGTTTTCTTCAAGTTTGTATTGTGTTGGTCGAACGCACTTTTTGTAAGTCGCTTTGGATAAAAGCGTCAGCTAAATGCAATGTAATGTAAAAATAAAAACTGACAGGAAATGGTAATGGTGCCAGAAATGAGTTTTCTTAGTCATTATTGGTCAAATTATATTGCAAGACCTAATAGAGAATATAATAAATACACATGTTGTATTTACTTCTTTACCCGTATGCACATTGAATAGAAGATCTTTTTTTCTCATACGTCTTTCTCCATCTCCCTTCTCTCTGCATTTTTCTCATTCCCTTTTTCTCTTAGCTGTGCATTCTGGCTCTGTTGAATAATTCAGTTTCAGTAGCTGGCTAGTTTGGATGTGTGTGTGTGTGTGTTTGAGAATGTGTATGTTTCTGTGTGTGAGGGGTGCGGTGACATGGAGGAATGGCTATTTTTGGGATTGTGATACGTGGGGTAGGGAGAAAAATAGAGAGAGGGGTAGAGTCTGTGATAGATTGATTTTTCATGCCTGTGTTCTTTAGTCACGTGCTGCGGCTGTTACTAGACAAACCCTGCTCGAAAACCTGCACTCACACCTGCAGGGTGTGCTGGCACACACACACACACACACACACACACACACACACACACACACACACACACACACACACACACACACACACACACGTTGGCAGGGAAAGAGCAAGTGACGTTGGGTATAATAATGCATTCAAGCTAACACACCTGCTGCCTTCCTGAACATACAGCTCATGTTGAAAAAATAAACAACACATGCTACACTGATCTGTAAGCTACACACAGCCCACAACGCACACACTGCCGTCAGCATCTTGTACAAAGTGACAACTCGGCGTTATGTGGGTGGTGAGGGAGAGGCAGGGGTGAGATAGAGACGCAACATATGCCTTATGGAATAAACAGGCAGGAGAAGTGGGCGACTGTAAAGACCATACACACTGATGGATGCTAAATCAGACTGAAAGAGGCCAAGAGGGGCTAAACTGGCCTTCGGGCACTCCCATTTGTTTGGCAACGCAGTCCAACATGGTGCCAAAGTGGGAAAACTGAAGAATCATTCCTTATTATGTAACACTGAGGCATGGGTATGGTTTGGGTTTCATCTCAGGCGGTGTTCTAATCATAGTACATACTTTAATGTTTGATGCAACAGCAAAAATCAAAGGTTTTTGTTTTGGAGTATTGTCCCATGTGACTATGCTTTTGAGTGGAGGCCATTTTCTTTGCTTTGGAAGGCCTCCACTGCCAAATGAGAATACTGTAGGGAGGCAGAAGCAAAGTGAACTCCTCATTTTGGGATGAATTCATGTGAAATCATTTTGCAAGTGCTGCTTAAAACGTAGAGTCCATTTTAAGTATTGTGGATATTAGGATTCCTTGACTAAAGCTAGTAAAGAGTAACTTATATCCGCTCGTATTTTGCATGAAAACGTTGATGCATGTGAACTTTTAACTGCTCTTCTGCTTAAAATGTACAATGTGGGAACGAGGCGCTTCAACTGTTATCTCTTATGGCTGCTGATTATCAAAAATAATTAGATGGGTCTCAACCACAGTGCTTAATCCCATTAATGTTATCAAATCAGTGCTTCTGAGGGAAAAGTGACAAGAAAATGAAGTAATCATTTGAGCTGTTCCGCCAGCGCTCTGCTGCATAATGTAACAGGACAGAGAGGGAGAGAGGGACGGGAGGGGAGGGGAAGGAGTGAGGGATTTAAAAAAACTGATAAAAAGGAGTGGCTGCAAAGTTATTAGATCAACTTTGTCCTATTTTACTCTCCTTTTTGGTCCTTTTCTCAAAAGCAACACCAAACCTTCTCAAGCAACAGAACATCATACATTATATTTGATTCGGTAAAAGGATTTTGTTATGAGGTCTAACTTTATACCGTAAACAAATAGAGTGGTGCAGCCAGTGATGACTTATTGTTGTAGGCCGACCTGGAAGTTGGCATTACAAGGGCTCCATAGACGAAAACGTTTTTTCCAGGATTTTGGAATATTGCAAAAAAGAAGCGCTGTGGCGAACACATTTATGATTACAATTGACAGAACACATTTGCTTTTAAACAAACTACATGACTGGTGCGTCAACACCGCTAAGCTAAAGGGTTGATGACCCTAAGTATTCACATGTTGTCACTTGTTAGCAACCGCTGCTTTTAGGACTCGTTAAGCATTGGATGTTCGCCAGTGGGGAGTTTACTGACGTATTTTATGACAAAATGTGAAAATCTCACAAGCCTAACCGCATTAACCACATACCTTATTTTGGAATGATGACCAAAGGCTAATTACAAAAATGTACTTTGAAACCCAAGATGCTAAAATACTAGCTCATGTTCAGGTTTATGACTCATTCCTACACCGCTTTTTGCACAAGGTGATTTCTCTGCTAGATTCTTGACACTTACGACCCCCTTTTTTTTTTACTTGTTCTTGACAACGTTTTCAAATTAAAGTATAACAGTCCACAAATAACCAGTGTGCTTTAACAGAAAGAAAGCGAGTGTCGGAGTGACAAAAGCCTGTGCTATCATGCTTGGTTTTATTAATAGGGAGGCTGGCACCCTCCCAAAGGGTAGCAGCTGGGCTGAACTTCTTTTGGCAGACAAGTGAAGGGAAGTCAAGTGTAGTGTTGGGGGGGGGGGGGGGGGGGGGGGTGTGTGTGTGTGTTTGAAAATGGCACGTGCATGGGGTTGAGAGAGGCAGTTCCGTGGAGGCAATTGAAAGGTGGACAGCATGTGTGTGTTTCATACATGTGTGTACTTGCCAGATTTAAGGATTCCAATTGTGAGGCACGAGTTGGATAACAAAAAAGGCACATATGCTCATGTGGAGGTGCGGAAATGTGTGAGGAGTCGATATATGGTCGCATGTGAGGGCTGCAGGGATTTTATACAGCACCACACACAGTGGCATACATACATACTGTATGTGACAGCATGATGTATAGCCTCCCACCCACTCTCTTCCTTGTATTCCCCCCTCCCTCTCTATATATATGTGTGTGTGTGTTCTGCCACTAACCTACTTTCGACACCGCTCAGAAGGAGAAAATACCGCAATACTCTCACACCCCTCCGTCATTCTCTCGCTTTACCCCTCATTCAGCGTTCTTCGTCTCTGCCCTTCTCTCTTCCTCACTGTTGTTTTCCCCCCTCTTCCTTCGCCTTTATTCCTAACCACTCACTCTTTTCAAGCATGTCTGTGCCCCCAGGACAGGTTTCTTTCTTTCTATCTTCCTTTCCTACTCTCCTGCATTGAGCCCTCCATATATTTTCCAACATAGCCTCTTGCTGTCCTCGTGCGTTTGCTGACACCGCATCACATCCGATATTGAATGGAGATGGCATGATAGAGATAGGCATGATTGATGGGCGGACTCGGCGAGAGAGAAAGGTGGACTGAGGAGAGATGCAAGAAAGTGGCGGGGACACAAGGCGGAAAAGAGCTGAGAGGAAGAAAAATGTAAGAGGAGACGGGGGAAATAAGAGCAGAGAGGTATGGGGAAGAAGAGAGAGAAGGCTTAACAGAGAGGAATATATCGGTGTGAATTGCTCAAACTCCCCTCCTGAGTGCAATAATAAATGTTTTCTGCCATATTTGATGAGAGATAAAACGATGTTCTGCCTCAGGAGTTTGACCGAGAATAGCTGAACAAGTACACAGTAAAATAACTTCATAGTAGCCTACTTGTGGTAGAAGTCCAACTAGTAAAGTACTTCATTGTATTTGTGGTAGTGGTCTAACTGAGTCCAACTCTGTGTAGATGGAACATCCTCTATTTCGGAGGGCCCCTAACGGGACCCTCCTCTTAAAGGCCACCGCCGAAGCCAGCACCCTCGCCCCCCGGCGAGCAGCCGGCCAAGCCCTGTACAGGGCAAAGAAGCCCGAGGAGGTGGACGCGGAGGCCTGGGCCCACGTCTCCTCCGAGGGTGGCTCCACCGCCAACGCCACCCTCGTCCTGAGCCGGTGGAAGGTCCAGTTCGGCCAGTACCAGGGACAGATCTTCCACTGGCTCCTGGAGAACGACGTGGGCTACGCCATCAATCTGGTCGCCTCCCACCAGAAGGAGCGAGAGAGGACAGGGTCTCAGTCCCCGCTGATGGCCAACAAGGTGGAGTCCTTCAGTCTGATTCACAATACCATTAAAAGAGTGACAACAGTTTTAACCTTATTTGTGAATTTACAGGACGCCTTCACCCGCTACTCCTCAGCGTACCCTGACTTTCTGGAGGCAGTCAGGTTCCACCGGGCGTTTGAGGAGGCGCGGGCGAAGTCCCTCCTGCCTGGTCAGGAGGGACAGGCCCTTGTTGGCTTCGGGGACTTTAAATTTCAGACCCTGGACAGCCTGTACGAGTCTGTGGACCCCAAACAAATCCGGTATGTCGTAATATAGATATATATATAGATATATATATATATATACACATGTGGATTCTAATTCGGTTGATAAGAATCACGTGTCTGATTTTTGTAGATTTGTCAACTACCTGCGGAGGAAGATCCCCACACCCGGCACGCAGATGGAGAACGCCGTCCGCTACACCAAGAGCCGAGACAGACAGAGACCTGCTGCTGCATCCGCTGTTGCTGCTGCTGCATCCACCACCACCAGCACCACCACCACCAGCAGCAGCAGCAGCAGCAGCAGCAGAAGCAGCAGCAGCAGCAGCAGCAGCAGCAGCAGCAGCAGCAGCAGCAGCAGCAGCAGCAGCACCACCACCACCACCACCACCACCACCAGCAGCAGCAGCAGCAGCAGCAGCAGCAGCAGCAGCAGCAGCAGCAGCAGCAGCACAGTGTCTGTCTCTGGCCAGAAAGCGAGGACTGCATCAAAGTACGTGTGTTATTTGAAAGCTGTCTGGGTTTCACCTGGATGACTTTCTGAAGACACGTTGGTGTGTTTCATGCTGTGCATTCTAGATGTGGTTCTGTCTCATAGGCCTCTTGGTTCAGCGCTTGCGGCCTTCGTGTCCGGGCGGCGTTCTCTGTCTGCGGTGGAGATGCAGGCAAAGATCAAAAAGCTGGTGGTCCTTAAGCCTGCATCTCCAGGCAGGTCCAGCCTAAATGAAATGCACAGTTTAACCCCATTCGTATTTCTCATGTTCACTGTATATTTTCTTCTCACTCACGTTGCCATTGCAGCCTCCCTCGGATCAGCTCCTCCCTCGGATCAGCTCTTCCCTCGGATCAGCTCTTCCCTCGGATCAGCTCTTCCCTCGGATCAGCTCTTCCCTCCAAGCCATCGGAGGAGCCTTCGGATGAAGAGCTGATCAGGGCGGTAGTTGACATGGAGGAGTGTAAGTAAAAACTCAAGTAGCATTCGTGCAACATGTTGATAACTGAAAGTTTGACTGCCTTTTTGACCCTTCTCCCTTTATTTTGCTCTGTAAATATGTCCGTGCTCAGAAGGATGTGACCTGGCAGGTAAGTTTGCTTTAATGAAAAACTATCCTCCTGTTGCAAGTCTCAAATCACCAAGCTTCACGCCGACCAATCGCCTGTCAGATCATCACTAACGAGTGCTTGTAGAGTAAGCTCATCATCCTCTCCCTCGTAACCCCGTGAAACCCCTCCAGCCGCTCGCTCCCTGCATCGCTCCCTCAACCGGTCTCATCTGGTGCCTTGTTTTGTCTCCTCGTCACTTCCTCTCTTTAAACCTTCTGTGCTCCACTAGGTTTTACTTTTCTGTGGCTCAATATTAACACAACTAGCATCTAATTCTTTCATGTTAATGAAACATTTGTCTTTTTTAAACCTCTGGGAAACCGTATTTCAATCTTTCTGTGTCCAAACATATTTTGAGATTGACATAAAGTTGACTTTGATTTCTCTTTAAGCCTCAGATGTACCGGCCCCCTCTCCCGCTCCATCCGCCTCCCGCCACCCCCTCCTCCGCACCACAGAAGGGGGCTGGTGTCTCTGCTGTCCTCTGCGAGCCCACGGACGAGGAGCTGCTGGAGGCCACGCAGGAACAGGACCACGCCCTGCGACCTCCAGCAGTAGTCCAGCCTGCACCAGCCCCCTCCTCGCTACCGCCGCCCGCAGCCACGGCAGCCCCCGGAGCTGCTGCTCCCGGACAGGAGCTGCCGGGGGCAGCCTTCCTCCCTCCTCCGCCACGTGAGGTAAGACTGTCTGTCGAAGCAAACGCTGCTCATCTGCTGCCCTGGAGCGATGTCCTCAGATATAAGCGCCCTTTACGTTGCTCTGGTTCTCTCTCCAGCTGCTGCCCGTGTCCTGGCGGGCAGCTCTCACTGTGGAGCAGCAGCAGTGGATCGGTCGGGTGCTGTTCACCAGGGACCAGTGGGGGAGGCCGAGCCTCATCACAGACTTGAATCTGTGGTGGAACCCCCCCCAAGCCCGGCCGATCTACCACCAGCCTCCCGCGTCCCCCGACCCCTTCTTTGCATGTCAGCTGTTTGTCTGGATGCCACACCGGATCTGGCGTCTGCAGCTGACATGCCCCCAGCCTTCATGCACCGGGTCCATGGCGAAGGCTGGGCTGTACAGGACCCTCCGGAGGGTCCTGGACATCGACGGCTGGTATCTCATGGCCACTGAGTACCTGGAGTGCCGTCGATGCAAGAAGAAGGTCGGCGGGTGGTCACAGGGCATCATCAGGCAGCTGGCCCCCACCTACAGCTGCCAGTTCCCAGCAGTACTTACGTACAAGTGAGAGGAATTGACAACATACTGTATGAATGAATGAATGTGATGACGGAGCTGTATGTAATGCTGGTTTGTGTTTCTGCAGGCTGTGACCAGAGGGTGGTCACTCAGCTGAAGTCCCGCACTCTGGGCAACAGTGCCACTCAGCTGTGCAACACCCTGCGGGAGCAGCACTCAGACGCCTGGATGCGGAGAGCGATCCAGTACCTCGGCGTTTGCGAGCAGTTCCTGGCCTTGTGCAGCGTGAGGGGGCAGTTTCCACCACCGCCCATAATGCCCCCTCTGCCCACACCCATCTGGCTGCTGACAGTCTACGGGTACGATATAATGACGCGGCTGGATGAGTACAAGGCCAGGATCACGTCCACCTTCGGATCCATCCTGAAGATGGATTCCACCAAGAAGGTCAGTATAGTTTGGCACAATTTCATTTTTTTCTTACAGCCGCCGTGTGTTTATGCGGTCTCTCTCTCTCTCTCTCTCTCTCTGTCCAGGTGACGAAGAAGCTCGCCGGTACCGCTTCTGACACGGCCGCCTGGGTTACCAACGTTGGTAACGAGTACGGGCAGGTCCTCATCTGCGTCCTCACCTGCTCCGAGGGCGCAGAGGGCCTGTCCAGCATGGCGGCCGGACTGATGAGGCGGTACCGACTCGCCGAGGTACCACCCCCCCAGCTGATCTACGTGGATCGGGACTGCTGCAACAGAGACGGCGTGTCGAAGACAGCTGCCTTGTTTCAGGTCTGGCCTGTCAACACTAGTTCTGATAATCATAGTAGAATTATAGCAATATTATTTATCTTACACAAAATGACTGTTGACCAAAAGCCACGCTAGGTGATAATTACAACATCATAAAAACAGAAAAACAAAAATTGTACTCCAATAATCAGACTTTCGTTTCCTTATCACAGGAGTGGGGACAGCTCGTGGTGAGACTGGACATCTGGCACCTGATGCGACGTTTCGCAGCAGGTGTCACCACAGAGAGCCACGAGCTGTACCCCGCCTTCATGAGGCAGCTGTCTCTGAGCATCTTCGAGGTGGACCCCGGAGATGCCCGCCGTCTCGCTGAAGCCAAGCGGTCCCAGCTGGAGGGGAAGCGCGGGATGGTCGGCCTGACCGACGCCGAGGTGATCCAGAAGATCACCAGGGAGGAGTGCAGGCTCCACTGCCGTCGTCGGACGCGTGGGGCGGAAGAGACGGCGCTCCTGATTCAGGACCTCCTCCAAACCTTCGGCGGTACGGCAGGACACAACAACCTGGGCATCCCGTTGCTCGACGCTCTCCGCATCCAGGACATATGGAGTACGCAGAGGACCCACCTGGCGTGCAGCTGTACACGCAGACCGGCAGGCTGACAAAGGGCGGAGTCATCCTGCCGGTCTATTGCTGCGCGAGGGGCTCCACGTCTTTGGGGTCCTTCCACCTCCACATCAACCGGTTCATCCCAGGTACAGCTTGTGATAAAGTCTATCATGAATTCACATTTCACGCCAATTTTAATTCATTTCTGATCCGATACCTACTTCCTCAGGGACGCAGGCGAGTGCCAAGCACTTTCAGGCGTTCCTGATCGATGGACTGGCGAGGTGGAATGAGGACCGCGCAGCGGCAGCTTCCGGAGAGGTGGAGCCTCTGCACTCCTACAGTGGCTACCTCAAGCACGTCCTTAACCAGAAGAGCCAAAGGGTGCTTGGCCGTCAGCTGGTTAAGGACTTCACCAAGCCTGCCGAGTACACAGGTGGGTGATGTGAAAACCGTATTCACTTTACTCAGACATCATAACTGTGAGGAAAAGGAGCATTTTGCAAATCCTTTGCTTCCTGTCTTTTTGCCGCGGGACAGGGGAGCTCATCGGGGTGGAGTTCCTGTACAGGCAGACAGGCAAAGTGCTTGAGGACCTCAGCTTGGACCCCGACATTCCGGACGAGGCTGCTGCCATCCAGTCGCTGGAGGAGGTGGACGAGGGTATCGAGGAAGACGTGGAGGACCCGACCGTCTTCCAGCCAGATATCCCCTCCACCGGCACAGCAGCCCGGTCGGGTGATCCAGCTGACGCACCCAGGTCTGAGCCATCCGGCCCGGCCGCCCCTCACCAACCTGACCCTCCCGAGGCCCCTGAGGCTCCTGCTCAGCAGTCCTCCTCAGACTCTGAGGTAAGTTCACCAACACACTGCTACGACTGATAATGATAACAATAATAATTAAAGCTGCAAGCAGCGTTGAGCGGGTCTTCGACGCTGTTGTCCGCACGTTGACGTGTCTAGGTGTGTCGAGGACTCGGCCGTTGGCAAACGTGGGAAGTTTCAGGCCGATCGGAGAATGTGTTTGAGTTACAGCAGTAACACAAACATTGTGTTTGATGGCGGGTGATCTGTCGCCATGGCAACGGCATATGATGACATCCCATAATTGGCATAGAGCTGTTGAGGGCCGGACCATTAATGATAGACTGAAGTCTGGTGCCGTTTGGACGATTTTCCATTGAATTACTACAACACTAGGTTTTTTGGCGAGGGAAGCGTTTCCATGGCAACGACATATGATGACATCCCATAATTGACATAGAGCTGTTGAGGGCCGGACTAGGAGCCATCATATGAAGTCTGGTGCTGTTTGCACCATTTTCCATTGACTTACAACAACATCGTATTTTTTGGCGAAGGATGCGTTGCCATGGCAACGACATATGATGACATCCCATAATTGACATAGAGCTGTTGAGGGCCGGACTAGGAGCCATCATATGAAGTCTGGTGGCGTTTGGACCATTTTCCATTGACTTACGACAACATCGTATTTTTTGGCGAAGGATGCGTTGCCATGGAAACGGCATACGGTGAGATCTCAGATTTCACGTTGAGCTGTTGAGGCATGGACCAGTGATATAAAAGTGAAGATTGGGGGACGATGGGACTGCGTCCATTGGATTTACAGCGACATCGTTGTTTATGGCGAAGGATCCGTCGCCATGGTAACGCCAAATTAAGTAACATCAGATTTGACGTAGAGCTGTTCAGGGCTGTAGTGTTAACCATCATGTGAAGTTTGGTGGCGTTCTGAGAATGTCAGTTTGCGCTATGACATCATCGTGTTCCATGGCGAGGGACCGCCTAGCATCGAGCGAACGCGAACTTTGGCGCCAAATAACCGCTACGCCGTGCGAAATAAAAAAAATTGTAGGATAACTTTAGATTGCCCATGTCTCGAGAAGCTACCCCACGAATTTCGAGCCGTACGAATAAAGTCCCTAGGAGGAGATAGATTTTGCGCGGAGGACGAAAAACGCGATAAATCGCGTTTTTCCGACACAAAATTCAAAATGGCCGACTTGCTGTACGTTATTTTATACCCCTCCAAGAGGCTTTTTGGTTCGTCTCCGCACCCTAGATATGCGTAGCGAGTTTCGTTCGTTTACGTGAAAGTTAAAATAGGGGGAGTTAACGTTAAAAATGGAAGTGGGCGTGGCCTACGCAATTTTTTACGACAATTTCCGGAACCAATTACACATTCTAAGTTGCCACACTTTTGACGCGAGTGCAAAATTTGGTGAGTTTTGACATATGTTGCGGGGCTCAAAAGTGCGTTTGAAAAATTAAAATAAGAATCAGAATAATAATGAATAATCGGTCCGATATCAATCATGTTCGATTTAACATGGAGGTGGGCCTAGCCCACCTCACTGTACACGTCCGGCCTACGTGCTGGCATGATATAGGCCACTTTTAATGGGCTTTTGCCCCTCTTTTTCCCTGTTTTTAGTGGGTTTTGCATGGTTATCGCTCGCTTCGCGAGCGACTAAATTGATCGTAACGATATCAATTATGCGAGTTGCAGTCACGTGGGCTTCGCCCACGTGACTGGGCTCACGCGGCCTATCAGCCGTCATGATTTGCGAACCTTTTCTGTGCTTTTGCCGGTCGTTTTCCCTGTTTTTAGGTGTTTTTTGCAGGTTTAGCGTTCGCTGCGCGAACGATTTCAATAGGGTCTTCGCCGACCTATGGTCTCAGACCCTAATGATATGTATTCAAGACTCCACAGCAGCACTTCGCTCCTCCTCCTCCCTCCTTCCTTCTCCTCCCTCCTTCCCTTTCTCCTCAGGAGGAGATGCAGGGTCCTGATGGCCAGCCAGGATACCAGCATGTCCTGAAGCTGGCCAAGGCCCTGCTGGAAGCCAGGAGCCTTCAGGGGCTTTCTGACAAGAGGGTGGACGAACTCTTGGCCCTCTGGGAACGCCTGCCCGAGCCGGACAGGCGACGAGTCGTCTACCCTCCCAGACACCGGGAGAGGCAGCCGAAGGGGCGGTTCAAGACAGCGAAGGGGAAGAACACCGCCTGTCCTGGGAAGGAGAGTCTCCAACGGTAAGACTCGCTTCAAATATTCCTGTTTCCTGTACTAAATATTTGCTGCCTATTAACCCTCACTGTCCTCTCCGTGACTCAGCTGTCTTCTCGGGCTGAACTCGGGCCCTGCAACATGGCCCAGCACCAGCCGCCTGGTCGAGGCCATTTGCAGCCAGCTCTGCCGTCTCCACCCCGCGGCCACGCGGATCGGAGGGATCATGAGGACTCGGTGGTTCCTCATCCTCACCGATTACATGGCCATTAGAGAGGCAGTGCTGGCCAGCCCGAGGCTGATGGCTCAGACTGACATTCAGCTCTTTGAGCTCAACCAGAAGACCCTGTCCCAGTGGTGAGTTGAACCTGCAACTTTGTTGGTGGTTTTGTAATCCGTACTGGGGTTTCTCTTTCCGTAAAAACATCTGCCTGGGTTTGTCTTACAGGTTCTCTCGGCGCCAGAAAGACACGGGGGTGTCTGTGCTGCTGCAGGGAAGTGGCGTCGTCCATGCGGTGACTTTGGCTGTCCAGCCTCTCCCGGCAGCGAAAGGGCTGTCCTTTGTACAGGTGGGACAAGGACAGCCCTTCCATTACAACATCCCGGAGGAGCCGGGACCTTCAGGAGTGGGTCTGGACACCCCCCATCCCCCTCCCCCTCCCCCTCCTCCTCCTCCTCGTCTTCGGACACTGCTCCCGGCTGTCCCTTTCATGGCTGCTGCCCCTCCTCCTCGTCTTCGGACACTGCTCCCGGCTGTCTCTGTCATGGCTGCTGCCCCCCCTCCTCCTCCTCCTCCTCCGACACTGCTCATGGCTGCCCCTGATGCTCAGCCTCCTCCTCTCCGTGTGCCCAGGACAACGGCATACAGGAAGAGGAAGGCGGCGGAGGCTGATGCTGCAAGGGGTGGGCCGTCGCCCTGGAGCAAACCCCGTCAGCAGACGGGTCAGTACACCTGCAGCAGGTGTGGCCAGGCCAAGAGGATCGACACTGGCCACACTCGCATTGCAGGTGTGTCTTACTGCGCGGCTGCTGGCGGGAAAACTGTGGAGGAATGGCGGGGGGAGATGAAAAGACTGAAAAGGGACCCAGAGGGGGGGAATTAATGATGCATCTTTCTCTGTTGTCTTTTGTAAAATAAAACTCTGAACTGAACTTTGTGTGCTGAGATCTTTATTTACTTTATTATATTACTTTATTTAGAATTCATTACACAACGTCTGATATTTGACTGCATCTCCGATTGGAGATTGGAGATTTGACTGCAACTCGGGTCAATGACACACAGCAGTGCTGGCTGCTGAGCTCCTCCGCATGTCCGCATCTCCGCATCTCTGCATCTCCGCCACAGCTGGGGATCGAACTGCACGGAGCGGGGGCCACATTCCTCTCCTTGCCCCCCTCCTTCCACAGAGAACAATGGACAGTATCCTTTGCGCAGGGGCCATGCTAATCTTCTCTGTATCGTTCCAATTTTAGTACATGTGCTACCGTAGTAACACAATAACAACCTGTATCTGAAGGGTTAATAAAGGTCTCTGAGCAAGAGAATCCTTGTCTTGTGGTAGAAGAAGACATACAGCTAAAAGGGAGCAAAACACTGGCTTTACATTGCTTTAAAAGGGCAGAAAACACAGCCTCTGAATGCTAATGCTGTGAGTCTGGTACCTTAAAAGACTCCTCAGGACCGGCTCTGACCCACGTTAGGTCCAGTCTGACCTGCTGAGGAACTGCTAGGGCTCATGGGAACTTTATGCAGAGCGCTTTTAGGTCACACAGTCAGATCTACTCATCCCTCCTCCTCCTTCATTCATTCCACAGAGGCAGACGGGGGTGGGGGAGGCACACTGACACCCACATGTCTTCTGTTCTTCCACTCGGACGATCACGGCAGCAACAACCTCTTCTGATCCACACAGACGGAGGATTTCAGCTCCAGGCGTCAGGCAGAGGACTCCCAGAGCTGATGAGCTGCTGCTAGATCAAGCCTGAGCGGAAAGAGAGACACAGTTTGGGTGAATTCACAACCAGAAACAAGCCTGAAAACAGAAGCTGTGTGTAAATAAATCAAGCTGGAGTCGAAGAAGAAGAAGGAACAATGTGGAGGAAACAGCTGAAGCTTCATGTATTGGATCATGTTGTAGCATAGCTTCATTATTTTCGAGGCTTCAGAAGGGAATAGGAAGAGTTGTTTGGTCTGCATGACAACATCTGCCTTGAATGGAGTACACTGAAAAACATACAGGCAGGACATATGTACACATTTACAGTTTAACTAACAAGGTTCCTGAAAACATTGTCAAGATATGTTTGTACCACTGATCTGACTTTTATTTAAGTGAATAAACTCTAAAATGTTATAGTTTCTTCATGCTTCCTGCTACTTCCTGTTTACATAAAAAAAAATGCCCGTGCAGTTTCACAAACTCACCACCAGGTGTCAGCCTGAGACCAGTCTGTGGCGAGAGGAGCTGTGGTCTGATTGGTCTGAAGAACATGCAAGAAAAACACAATATACTGTTTAAAACAAGACAAGCAAGTGCAACCCTTAATATTGAAATGTGCATTATGCATTGTTTCAACAGCATTACATCCACGAAACATGCAGTAATACTGTGTTCACGGACTGCTTTATACAGTAAACAGAAGTACACAGCAGTACACAGCGGTACACAGCGAGCGGTACACAGATGTATACAGCAGTACACAGAACTACACTGCAGTACACATAGGTACACAACAGTACACAGCGAGCGGTACACAGCATTACACAACACTATACAGATGTACACAGCATTACACTGTAGCCTATATTTATTTTAATGCTGTCTGAATGCCAATTTACTAGTTTGTGTGTTGCTTTAAATCACAGACAAACACCCAGTGATTAAGTATTCCTACCACATGGTAACACATATATATATTTGCCTTTTCCTGGTTGCTGCGTGGGGTCTGCGAGACCGCGGGACACGGCAAGGCCCGGCCCGAGCTCGGCCGGAGCACGCACGCACGCACACACACACACACACACACACACACACACACACACACATACACACACACACACACACACCTGGCTGTGGGTCTGTGTGTGCTCGGGCCGGGCCCAGTCCAGTCAGGCTGAGAAATCCGCGGAGCTGCAGCTGAGAAAAATAAGGCTGGCTGAGTGTGTGTGTGTGTGTGTGTGTCGATCGCGGGGAGATTCCCAGTCGATCAACACCCAGTCGATCGCGAGATGTGTCTAAAAATAGAACAACAATATTCTGTTTTATCGTTAATGTCATATAACATAATCTTCCTGTACCAGAATAATGCACTTGAACGCATCAAAGCTTTGTGATTGGCCGGCGTGACCCCTGTGTCGGGGCGTGGCTGGTGGGAACTATTTCGCTGACGTTGTCCGTGTCAACAGGAGTGACAGTCAGCACACACACAAGACCGCAATTATGGCAGAAGCAAAAAAGACCAAAATATATAATTTGACCTGAGAGGACAGCTAAATGCACGAGAGAGGTCTGCCTGCAGACCTCCACTCTCAGGACAGTTCCGGTGCAGACCTCCACTCTCAGGACAGGAAGTGCACGCTAAGAATTCCAAAATAAAATCACCACTATCAGTACAGTGCCACTTTCCAAAGAGGAAATTCACGCAAATACAAAATAAAATCGGATCGTGACACTTATTATATACATATGTATATATATATATATATATATATATATATACGGACACCTTGTATTGTTGTTACTATCAGTACAGCCGCAGCGCCACTTTACGAACAGGAAATGCAAGCAAATATAAAATAAAATCATACTGACACTTATTATCTATACATATATATATATATATATATATATATATATATATATATATATATATATATATATATATATATATATATTTATTTATATATATAAATACGACATTTTGTATTTTAGTTACACCCGATAGACAACTGTGGAAGGTTCGAGAAACAACTGTTTGCCGGGTGCACCGCGGCGGAAGTGGGGAACCTCCACCCCGCTGCGGGACCCGTGGGAAGGAAGAGACACGCAGAGTGGGGGAAGTCCCCTCCCCCAACCCAGAACACCCTCCACACAGGCAGTGGGGGGATACCCGAGACCGGGCAATGTCCCCGGTAGAAACCGGGTGAAATAGCCAAAAATAAATAAATAATAAAACCGGGGAAAAGTGAAAAAAAGTGTCCGAAAATAGGCACTCGTGAGGCGGGCAGAGTTCCCTGTTAACTCCCGTTACATTCCTCCATGGTGTCATTTGAGCGAAAAACTTTTACGAGAACCAGGCTGGGGGGGTCAAAAGGACTTGACCAAGGCCGACCCAAAGTGCACGGTGGGCGGACTCATCACCTCCGTGATGAGTCTCCATCGTGATTTGAAACTTCCATCAAACGAGTCCTTCGGTGGGCGGGAAAAAAAACGCGTCAGAATCGTCACTTCCTGTACTGACAGTGGAGGTGTCCTGAGAGTGGAGGTCTGCAGGCAGGCTCCCATGAAATGCACAGCAGTCCATTTTCATCAGGCCCAACAACAAGAGCAAGGCTGCTACCATAGCATCTTATCGTGTCAGTCACGTTCTTGCGAAACACATGAAGTCTTTCTAAGACGGCGAAGTTGTGAAAGAAGCATTCCTTATTCATTATAATTATTGTACAAAATGGATGCAAACATTAAGATCTGTTCTGTTTAAATTGATTATAGTCTATTATCAATTCAGGTTAAGAAACTAGTGTTGTTTGCATCCTATTTTAAAAAGGCATTTATTTTTATATTCTACTAAAATGCAACAAAAAAAAGGGTTTGATTCCATTAATTTTTTAATATTGCACTTTGGCAGCAGATTCCGGTGTAGCTTCAGATCTGAGTTGTCTTATTAGTAAGCCTAATTTATACTTTTGTAGCAACACTATTTTTATATAATGGCACAAAATATATATTAATCGTACAAAGGTCAGTTTTATTCAAGTAGAAGTGTGTATTTACCTGGTAGTAGGCTGTCAGTAATGGCTACGCCTCTCTATTTGGACTGGTAGATCTCGGCAGACTGGCAACTTTAAAAGTAGCTCTCGGTTCAAAAAAGATTGGGCACCCCTGACTTAGAGGGTTTGTGACTTTGTAGACCATTCACATGCAGAAAAACCTACATAACACACAAAGGGATGGGTAATAACCTGGTAATAACTGGAAAAGCATGACATGGGACCTTTAAATGAGACTTAAAGGTGACCTATCATGCTATATTTAAATGATATAGTGTATGACCATACCTATATAAGGTATATTTATACATTTTATTTTCCAAAATACCAAACAGATCATTTTTTAGCCATGCCTCGTTTCGCTCATTTTCGCTTTATTCCAAACCTGCCTATGAAAATTCTGAGCAGCAGCTGACCACGCCCCCTGCAGAAGAGCCGGCGAGAGTCACGTTACCATGCTTGCTGTGTTTACGAGTGTGGAATACACATGTCATCTCAGAGCAATGCATGTGTTCAAGCATATTATCAATTTGATCCAGAAACTGAAGCAGCGGAGGTTTTGGTGGAGGTGCAAACATCTCAGTTGTCAGCAATGTGTGTTTCATGTGTTTTAAAAGCTCAGTTATTGACTTCTTTCTAAAGTGGTACATGTGCAACTTGCGCCACGATGCCTTCTGAACCGGAGCATGTGCTGCATGGAGATACCACACGTAACATTAGCTTCACTAAGTTGTCTGTTTAGAGAATACATTTTTCACATGTCATTCAATATATGTTTATCACACTAGGTGTAAAGACGGATGCAGGAACTTGAGGACTCTAACCTGTGTGGTGGACCATCCTGGATTGTGTGCCTAAATGTGTTTTCCCTGCAGAATGCATTGAATATTTACAGAGCTGAACACAGTTGGACTACAGTTGAGGCAAATAGAGCACTGAGTGGTTTGTTTTGACTGAAATTGTAAAACGAATGCTAATATTGTTCATGGAAATAAATACTGGTGTATATGGCTTTATGCAATCTTTCATTCTGTCATTGTACTATTATATACTACACAGCAATGGCATAACGCACCCATGTGTATGACAAAAAAAGTCCACACACAACCTTATGCTTTTGAAGTCAGAATATTCTTTACCCATCCAAACATGAATAATCACGACACATTTGATATCAACTCGGAACTTTATTGTCAAAATCAACGGTTATTTGAACCCATAAAAAACAGGAGCTTTGTGAGCTGGTGCTGGGGCTTCCATGGAGAGAGGAGCAGAGTGGTGATTCCGGCCTGCGTTGTCCTCTGATCCGTGAAATGTCTATGTTAGGTTCAGACAGCAGCCAAATTGAACCGTGTGGCATACCCGGCGATGACCTCCTCCCTGTCAGGTCTCTCATAATGGTGCAGGGTCCACAAAGACTTGGTCGAAGATGAGGTCCATCAAGTTGGCCACGTAGCCTGTGCAATGTTAAAAAAAGCACAACAAAAAAAGTGGTTGAGATTAGTAAATGCATGTCGTCAACAACAACATACCAGGGCTTTAGCTCCGTTTTACTCGTGGTGTGTGTCCCCTCGCATACATACATACAGTGTTGTATCCTAACACTCCCCCATTTATATTCATGTGCGCAAACAAGTAAACATGCAAAAGCTTTTCCATATAACGCTGCAAAAAACGGCATGTCTCATTAGCGTAGCGTAGCTTAGCGTAGCGTAGCTTAGCTTACAGATCGATGATATATGATCGTTCTTACAGACTACAATCACAAAAGCTTTTACATAACGCTGGAAAAAACGGCACTTACCTCCAGAAGATTACGTTTGTTATTATAACTTACTCAATATGATTTTTTAGAGGATACAAAATACTAATACATAGGAGAATAAATACTTGTGTTATCGGCTAGGCCAGGCGTGGCTTTACAGCCTTCACACAGATCGCCATTACGGCAGTCTGAACATGTTCGCAAATGCCTGATAATTAAAATAAAAGACAAAGCAAATACTGCGGAGCGTACAAAATAAAATGTTACAAGAACATATAAACACCTAACCGATTACTAGTTGGGGTTGAGGCGACATTGATACGGCTAAGCTACATGCTACCAGCTAGATATAGCTTTATCAGGAAAAACACCGCTAAATAAAAACTTACAGCTTCAGAATTGGATGTGTCCTCACTGCCCTGGTCCCGGATGGTTGGTATTGATCCCGGGTGTAGCATTAGTTTGGAGGCATATCCGTGTTGGACTTGAGAGAAGTTCATAAACATGTCCGTGGTTTAACTGGCTTAGACATCCTGCCAAGAGCAGGCAAAAACACAGATGTGACTGGGGTAGCCTGCCGATAGCCTATATGCTAATGAGAGGTTTGGCAATGCACGTGGCCGTGGTTCATTCCCCTGATAGGTGGAGAGTTGACCAATAAGCGGAGTACGTCTTTGTGACGTAGAAAAGTGTCGGAATGTGGATCCATTTTTTTCAGATCCGTTGCAGCCCCTTTTTTAGAGATTTGGCGAAGGAGGAAAATAGAGAGGGTTGTGTTTTCTGACACTTGGTGAGTTCCCCGGAACACCGGGGACACATAATCATGTATAAAAGACGTACAAAGGTGCATTTTGCATGATAGGTGCCCTTTAAGTTCCAGTATTACTTTTATACAAAGGGTGCAATAGTGGATGTCAACATACGACTATATATACCTATAGGTGTAAACAAAGGATCCAAGTTGTAATTATATTTAACTGAAATTAAAATTCCTCTCTTTTGTGCCCACTCAGGTCGTAACGTTAGATCTGCTGAATGACACAACCATTTGATCAACGATATCATTATTTTCAAGGGCTTTAATGCATGATCGGAATTGTTAGAGAATATTTCTTCTCTCTCCCTAAGTGTCAAATAATAATTCTTCCGTACTCCTAAGATATTTAACTTTATTGCCTGTTGACCTTTACGACGAACCCGAAGTCTGTTATCTGTCTTAAGGAATGGGAAGTCTCAGCTATTGTTGACATTACCTGTTTTATGACCGGTCAACTCTCGGTCACAGAGCCAATGAGTCAGATAAGTGATTCAGTGTCTCCAGGTGTTCACATATACCTTCCCCCAATATGCTGATTAGCTCTCCACAGGAATGACTATTTTTTTTTATAATTGTCAACATAGTTTCATTATTAACATTAATATTTTATGATTAACATTTTTGAGATTCTGAGGCCCAGGTCTAACGAGACCCCCTCCCGTTTATTCTATGGCATTCTCGTTTAACTCAGTACCCTCCCATTGGTTGTCTCAGTTAGGTTGTCTCAGTTAGGTTGTCTCAGTTAGATTGTCTCAGTTAGATTGTCTCCTCTGATTGGATGACGTGTTATTTAGCGGGCGTGCATCTTAACTGTCAATTCATTAGTGGTGCAGGGATGACGTATTTTATCCGGTAAGTAAGCTGCTGGTTCCCTCGACAAAAAAGCAATGGGATTTCTCCATAGGATTTTGGAAAATAGCTCGAAATAAGGTCTGTGGAAAACGAACCTGTTTGATAAATGCACGTTTTGTTCAGCCGGTTAATCTCCACATGTCTACCCTACTTTTATAATTTTAGAATCATGAATCTAATCGCCAGAATCTAAATGCTAACGTTATGCTATAACGAACAACAGCCGAGTACAGCAGGGCAGGCACCAGCTTTTGAAAAGGTAAGATACCCTTTGCTATTACACTTAACAAGACAGTCAGTTATAATTTAATACAACAGATGAATGCCAATGGTTGTCTTTTAACGTTCGCGCACATTGGTAACAAGTTAAGCCGAGGCTTTACGCCAGAAACACACCTCGTTTAAATCCGTCATTTAATGCTTATTACTATGTGCTAACGTTTATGAAGTTAACATTTGCACCATTCATGATTAAAAGTTGCCAATCCGCCATTTACAGTCTTAGCATTACGGCAACAACATGCATTTCTCCTGCACTTTGCTAGGTGCAAAACACGTTATGCTTTTTTACTTTGCACTAACGTAAATGTTCATGAAGTTAATGCTCACAGATTTTGACGGAGGGTTAACGGTCATAGACACTTGGCTATTTAATGAAGTACTGTAATAACTTTAAATGTAATTCGTATTTACTATGTGGTAGTGTATGTTGGAGCAGATATCTCTGGTCTGCGCCGATCCTATAGGAGTGTGCTTTAAAAGAGGGAAAACTCAAAACAGCCAGGATGAGGGTTAAACAATAATCTGTTTTAATGATAAAAGATAATAATACAATACACTTTCAAAGGGGTGGGGTGGGCCCCCACTCCCTGCTCATGTTCTGATGCCGGGAGATCCTCTCATCTTGTCGGCAAGAGGAAAAGAGAGCGAACACACCAACACAAACAGGAGATATATAGGAACCACGGGGAGGAGTCGGGTGAGATTCTCCCCCCACAGGGCAAATTTTGCAGCATTCCAGAGACTTGTTCACAAAGATATACTTATTAATACTCTCATATTTCCAGCTTTTGTTTACACACTGCTATTACTAATACAAAGTAATTAAACACATATATACCATTCAAGATATGTAGACTTCCCTGAAACATGACATACTGAAGACCTTAAGCAGAAGAACTGTCATCCACACAGCCTGCTTAACTTCCCCTCCCCCAGAGTAATAAAACCTGTTTAGCACCCAGGCATGTTTGACGCAAGTTTAGTCCTCACATTTATGAAAGGATAAAACAGAGAAATCAATACAAAACACAAACACAGGTATTGTTTGAACAGTATTCACTTAACTGCTGCTATTGATAATTACCAGAGAAACTCCATGGCCTCTTTCAATATCTGGAAATTGCAACAAGACTTTCTGCCATTTCTACTGTAACACTCTTCCCAAATATCAGATGATATAATCATTAATCCCCCTTTTTATCTCTCAAGAGATAAACTTACACAAGACATTTTGAAACATATCTACTATCATTCTGTTCTACTGTGTCTGTCCCCCAATATTGTATAAATCTATCAGAAACTGAGACCCAAAGTACTTGAAAGTTTGGGAACAGAACACCATCTTCCATGGCAGTAAAGGAACCATTAGGGGGCGATCTGAGTACTAGGAAGCAGTCTCCTTGTGTGATGAAATCATCAGCCCCCCCCCCCCCCCCTCAGAGGAATACGCCAACAAGGGCAGCTGATAGGGAGGGGGAGATGCGGCTTTCCCTTCACTGGTGGAACTGATCAGAGAGAAGTAGACTCCTCTGCTGCCTCGACAAGTCCCCCTTTGTCCGCTGACAGCCGCTTCCGAGTAGTCTGCTGTAGGGATGTCTTCAGGGTCGTTCTCGTCCAGTCCACTGATGACAGCTTCCGAGTCGTCTGCTGTAGGGATGTCCTCAGGATCCTGCTCCTCCCGTCCACTGATGACAGCTTCCGAGTCGACCTCCTCTGCGAGGATCACGTCCATCCTGATGTCATCCCCGGTCCTAGCAGGTGGTTTCCTCGCCGCACACTGGCTCCCGTGGTACGAGCTGTCCCCCTTTCCTCCCACGCGGACGGCATGAGAGATCCGCTGGGTCACTCGGTCGGGGCCGGAGAGCCTGGGGTTGAGCCACTTTGTCCTGATGACCTTCAGCCAGACGAACTCTGCTGTGTCCGCCTCCTGCGTCTCGTGTCCCCCTTTGGCATCACCAACCTGTGAGGAGAAATCTGATACAAATCCCTCAAGCCTACGCTCAGGGCTCCGGGGCCCTCCGCTGTTTGACCCACCATTGCGTAAGCAGCTTGGAGCCTGTTGGTGGGGTCTCTTAAAAATAACAGACGTCTGTGAACAGGTTTTCTAAATTAATTGTAGACCTCCTATCTGCCAGTGCAGCTTCAGAATCTTAATACTTGGTGTGTGGCCACAAAACAAAACTCCAACATCTCTAGGTGAACCAAATAACATATTTCAATAGCTCTGAGTTTCTGACAAGCGTCTGTGTTATTCTTAATGAAATCCCTGAGATCCCATTTAAAATCTAAATATAATATGAACTGCTAATGTTTCTGGTAAAGAAACACACTAATGTTATGGATTCAGAAACAACCAAAATCATGATACTGACAAAGTGAATGATTTCCTGGTGATACTGCTTCTACCTGTCAGTGCTTAGATATTATCAAGCTGAAAAAATGAATACAGAATTCCAACAAACTGTCATCAAATGTCTTTCCATTATGAATTTAGATGAAATGTATATCCCCATAATGACCTAAACAATAAAGTCTATGGCTTTTACTTCTTTACCAGGCTAGTTATGATGTTGTCTAAATTACATTTGGTCTCATTACATTACAATGTTTTAGCTTTAACTCTAATATGTTCTTTGTACATTTCAAACCTCAGTTACTTTAATACCTGTTGAAACATTACTCACCGGTCAACTTCCTCAGTATTCCATTCTGAAATTACCTCTCTCACAGTAGCCCCTTGGCCACTGATTCTGCATCTATGTTATCTGTTATAACTCAATCAATATTAGAAACATGTCAACATTCATCAAACAGTATCTTATCCCCAGATATGGAGCAGGTCCAATCTAAAACTGTCAATCAATGGTCAGATTGAACATCCGAGTTGGGGCAGAAGGTTCCTTTCAGTCCCTAAATGAAAAATGTACATTGTAAAGTTTACACTCCCCCTTTTTACACATAACTCATGTGTAACCAAAATCCTGTATGGGAAGAAAACCTTCAGGTAATAAGGGATTATAAAAAATACCCAACATTTTTCCCAAATATACATCCATCATTTCCACAGTAAACACTTCAGTGAAATTAAGTGTTTCTCTCCATCCTTCAGTCCTAAAAGAAACAGAATCTTCATGTTTTAGTTTGAGTTTCACATTCTGCAAACTGCCACCTCCTGTGGGAGTGAAATATCAAGTAGATTAGAAACGGGTCACCTGTACGGTTTTCCAATTTTTGTGGAATTTTAGGAAAACCTCTCATTTCCCACGGAGCCCCAGAATAATGTGTTAGTCCAAAAGCATGCTTGATTAGTCATTGTTTTAAATCATGCAGTTGCACTGATCACATGCAGACATACACTCACACTCACACTGTCAGGTTGTAAAGTCAAGTCTTGGTCAGAGTCACCCCAGAGTCAGTCCTTGACAGTGTCTTCTCAAGTTACACTGTCGGTCAGGGTCAAAGGTCAGTTGGTCTCAGTCTTTTTGGCCATGTGTGTGCTCTGCAGAGACTTTGATATTTCAGCATAGGCCAGTATCCTTTGTCTACAAAAATCTGTCTTATATGGAGCGCCATCATTAATTAATTCACGATTACAACTATAATGTTCAAGATACATCTAACTTTTCATCGGAACAGCTGTTCCCCACATTCCCTGAAAAGTGTTAGCCAAAAAATGTCGCTTCCTTATAGTATTACTACTGCAGTTTATTAACACCTAATCTATATTAAAATGTCTAATAGATCTACTTCAGAAACTTGTGTACTTAATTATTATCTTCTGTCAGAACATTACTAGGATCTGTGTAGCTCTGCATTTCATAGCTCATTAAACCCATTTATCTTCAATTCTGGTCTACTTAAAAACAATGTTAAATTCTTTAGCAGTGTGTGGAACCCAGGGCGTCCGAACATGAAACAACTACTCCCTACTTTATCATGGATCCAAAAACAGTCATTTCATATTTCCATCCTAAAGCCCTCCTATGGTAGAAAATGGATGTCCCTTTGAAGGTGGAGAAGCATGTCTTTAAAACTCATAAGATGATGCCTTGCGCTCCCTGTGAAGCTGCAAGTAAGACCTAAGAATCACAGTAGGATGGGTTCAGTGACCCCACATTCCTTCCAATTATATGGCTTCTACAAAATCAAATGTGCTGTTTCTACTTTTACTCTATTTTTAATTTACCAATTGATTAATTCATGGGTAATACAACTTTTTATCTTTACTTATTTATCAAGTCAATAAAATTTCTTTAAATTTGTTTCTTTAAAATACATTAGTAGATACCTTGTGGAGTATTCACAATAACTAATCCTCTCTAGGATATGAAATCCATTCATCTTTAACAAGATACTATTTCCCTATTTAGTTTTAGTTCATGATAACAATGGTATAAAACCACTCGTTTTACTCATAGCTAGTTTCTATGTCAAGATTATTATGTGTGACATAATAATCAGATGTCTTGTTTGCTTAACAAGAATAATAAACTTTAATATTTTCAGCATTCCAGACCATCATTTAAACAAGCAGCCTCCCATCTAAAACACTAAACCTAATGTTGTACACCACCCTCTGGAAAACTCTTGCACAGTTATGCTGTCAAATCATTGCATAGTTTCTTCAGAGTGTGACCAGTCTGAGACCGGCCTATCTCAAGATCTTGTCATAATGAGAACAGTCAGTGATGCAGCTGTAGTCAGTGGCAGGGTCCCCAAAAAAGCTAGGACCGGCCCTGGTCAGTGGGCTCCAAGGAAACTCTCCCTGGCATTGGGATGAGGGAAGGAATCACTTGGCAGACACACGTTGTCCTCTGTACAGCAGAAATCCCCCCAAAACCGCAGTACCTCTTCACACCACTGTTGCCTTGACAACGAGGCACAAGCAAAATGTCAATACCTCCTCAGAGATGCGTTCTTTGCACACTTCTTCTGTTTCTGTAGTGAGCAACCTTTCACTTAACACACTGATTCAGAGTACAACCCAAAGGTGGCGCACAACTACTAAAGTTAACGTGTATATGAATACTAAAATAGAGCGAATATTATTATTATAATGTAATAAGTATCATTCATTTAAAGTCAGACCTCTGAGGTTAATGTTGAGCTTGTGGTGACAGTTAAAGGACATAATTCACTGTGTGATATAGTGTGTGTTGCAACCCGGACCGGTTAGTGAGGGTACCAGGGTTTGGGGTTATTCATGCTAGCTGGTTACACAGAGCAGCACATGTACTCACGTCTTCTGGATTAATGAATGAAAAAAAATGAAAAAAACCGCCTCTGACTCCCGTTCATCGGCTCTACACTGGTGACCCTGATGTTTTCGTGAAAGTTTCAGAAGACTCAATGAACATGGCTGATCGCGATGTTTTTGTAAAGCTGCCGGAGTTTTGGGAGCATGCCGCTGCGGCGTGGTTCGCACACGTGGAGGCACACTTTGCCTGTCGACAAGTCCGTGACAGGGATTTGAAATATTTCCACGTGGTAGCAGCGATGGGAAGCTCCACGTCATCCAGGTTGGTGGGATTTATCACAGACCCCCCGCACCATGGCAAATATGAGGCGATTAAGGCCCTTCTCCTTAAGACATTTAGCTTATCTGCTAAGGAGAGGGCCCGCCAGATACTTGACATTCAAGGCCTAGGAGACAGCAAGCCATCTCAGCTAATGGAGAAAATGCTAAATCTGCTAAGGGGGGAAGATCCCCGGATTTTGTTCATGGAGACGTTCCTGCGCAACTTGCCTTCCCGGGTTCAGACGGCACTAGCCAACACGTCCATTACGGAGCCCCGTGCCTTGGCTGAAGAGGCCGACCGTTTTTTCCTGGCTACCCAGCAGTCTGGTGCAGAGGCGCTAGCTGTGATGCTCGGCACCCCCTCTACAGTTAAGAAGGCTTGGGGGAGGCTGGACGTGACGGTACCAAGCCGGCGTGGGGACACAGGAGAGTGTTTTTACCACACGCGGTTCGGGGCCGGAGCGAAGAAGTGTGTCGCTCCCTGGACCAGGTCACAGACCCCAGCATCCAGGCCCTGAAAGAGGAGGGCGTGGTGCTGCGCTTGGAGGACGTGGTGTTCGGCGACGCAGGCGTTACTCTCCTGTGTGACGTCTCCACGGGCCTGCCGCGGCCAGTTGGAGGCGCTCCGTGTTTGAGGCAGTACACGACCTGTCACACCCCGGCGGTAAGCCTTGGCCAGACGAAGTTCGTCTGGCGGGGGCTGAAAAAGGACGTGAGGACTTGGGCTGGTGGTCAGCGCGCTAAGGTGCACCGCCACACGAAGGCCCCTTTAGAGCATTTCCTGGTGCCTGAGAGGAAGTTTGACCACGTCAACATTGACCTGGTTGGTCCATTACCCTCCTGTGAAGCTGACCGTTGAGCGGCCCGACCAAGCAAGGAGGCAGAGGCAAAACGTCCAAAATACAACCCGGTGTGGGCATTTATTACTCACAAGTATGTGACACAGCCTCAATTTGCTGTTCACGTGAGTACAGTCACCAGCCACAAGGATCTCCCACACTACTCCCAGCCCCAAAACAGACAGGGAAACAGAGCCTAAATACACACATACACTAATCAGCAATTAGACACAGGTGGGGGAGAGGAGACAACACAGGGCACCAGGTGCACACAATCAACAGCCACAGACATGGGCTTTTAACATAAAACCAGCAAACAGAGACAGCCAAAGTAAAAGACATACAGATGCACACACTACATACATTTCGCCACCAACAAAACTACACAATCCGTAACGGAGGCCGAGATCTATGGCCCCAGAGATCACCTCCGTTACAGTTCCTTACCCGTGAAATCTCAAGGAAGCTTCCCTTTCTAACTTTTGGCGATCTGATTCTTCCTCTCCAGGCGCTCCTGCTGGTTCGGCTGCCTGACGCGCTCTCGCTCATGACGGATCTTTTCGGCCCTTTTCACCCGCTCCTCCTCGGCTAGAAAAGCATCTTCCTCGTCTTTGATTTTCTTCTCCTCCTCCAGGCGTATCAAACGAGCCTCCTCCGCTAAGCGCATCTCCTCTTCTTTTCTCACCTTCTTCTCTTCCTCCCTCTGTAACCGGAGCTGCTCCTCTTTCTGCTCTTGCACCAATCTCCGGTTCTCCGCCAGGACCTTTGATGCCTCAGCGGCAGAGTTAGTGCCCGTCGAGCCTTTAGCCAATCTGCCGTCTTGCCTCCGGAGCCTCCGTTCCTCTTCCATCATGGATCCTGTACCCGTGCGAACTGCTGCTCACCGGCTGCCTGAAGCTGCAGGAGTGATCTCATCATCTTCCTCAGTTCCTCCATCATTTTCACCTCCTCACTTGGTCAATCGCACTTCTGACACCAATTGTGAAGCTGACAATTGAGCGGCCCGACCAAGCAAGGAGGCAGAACGTCCAAAATACAACCCGGTGTGGGCATTTATTAAGTCATGAACACATGACACACAGCCTCAATCCTGCTGTTTCTCCCTGTCAGTAGGCAAGTAGTGTGTGTGAGATCCTTGTGGCTGCAGGCTGTGGTCAGGGAGAAACAGCAGGATTGAGGCTGTGTGTCATGTGTTCATGACTTAATAAATGCCCACACCTGGTTGTATTTTGGACGTTCTGCCTCTGCCTCCTTGCTTGGTCGGGCCACTCAATTGTCAGCTTCACAATCATTACCCTCCTCTCAGGGTTTTTCCTACCTCCTCACCATGGTGGACAAGACGACCCGTTGGTCAGAGGGGGTCCCTCTCGTGTCAACATCGGCGGCTGACATAGCCCGGGCTTTCATTGCGACGTGGGTGTGTCGGTTTGGCACCCCGTCAGACATTTCCTCGGACCGGGGTTCACAATTCACGTCCGAGCTCTGGAACGCCGTGGCGAGTGGTTTGGGGGTTAAGCTTCACAGGACTACCGCTTACCGCCCTCAGGCTAACGGCCTATGTGAACGGTTCCATCGCTCCATGAAGGCGGCCCTCAAAGCCGGCCTGACGGACGGTAATTGGGTCGACAAGCTGCCTTGGGTGATGCTGGGCCTGAGGACCGCGCCTAAGGAGGATCTGCAGTGGTCCACGGCCGAGATGGTTTACGGTCAGCCGCTGAGGGTTCCGGGGGATTTCCTCCCCAACGCATCGGCTCCCTGGTCGACGACGGCCCAGCGGGCTTTACTGCAGGACGCCGCTGAGGCCTTTGGTCCGATCCCCACTGCTCGGCACGGAACTCAGGTGTCCCGGGTTCCCGTGGAGCTCCGCTCGGCGGGGCATGTGTTCATCCGACACGACGCGCACAGAGGCCCCCTGCAGCCCCCTTACGAGGGGCCTTTCCGGGTCTTGGAACACGGGGACAAGCACTTGGTAGTCGACCTGGGTGGCAGAGCCGAGCACGTCTCGGTGGACTGGGTGAAGGCGGCTCACCTGGACTTGGACCAGCCGGTGGGCCGCAAACCACTTCAGGCCTATTACTGCCGCCCAAAGTCCCTGGCCGGAAGTCCCCGGAGTTGGGGACTGGCTTCAGTAGAAGCTGCTGGGACTCCCAGCAGCTTCTACTGAAGCCTTCCGAGTAAATCGCCAGAACGCCGACACCTCCTCATCTCCACCGCTCCCATGTTTTATTTTGTGTTGCCATAAGTTAGTCTCTCTGTGTTTCTGCGCTGGGCTAATGCTAATGCTAATAATGCTAATGCGAGGATAATAAAATGGCGGCTTCACAAAACTTTTTGGGAGTTTTACGGGGCGTGGTTTGCAATCCGCCCAGCCAATCAGAAATATAGCTCTTTTCTCACAAGAGAGCCGCACGAAAGTCCCTGCTCTCTAGGGACTTTCGTGGGGGTAAAAAGGTTCTCTTTAACTAATTTTAGTACCGGCTCTTTTTGATGTGAACGCGACAAAAGAGTTCTCATGAACCTTTGTGGGAAAAGTACTGCGGTGTGAATGCGCCTTTTGTGTATGTGTGAATTCTGGGGGGGCTTGTGTGGTGACAGTTACGGGACATAATTCACTGTGTGATATAGTGTGAGGGTACTGGGGTTTGGGGTTATTCATGCTAGCTGGTTACACAGAGCAGCACATGTACTCACGTCTTCTGTATTAATGAATAATAAAGTGTGAATTCTGAATTCTGAATGCACCGCCTCTGACTCCCGTTCATCGGCTCTACACTGGTGACCCTGACGTTTTCGGGAAAGTTTCCAAAGACTCAATGAACATGGCGGATTGCGATGTTTTTGTAAAGCTGCCGGAGTTTTGGGAGCATGCCGCTGTGGTGTGGTTCGCACACGTGGAGGCACACTTTGCCTGTCGACAAGTCCGTGACGGGGATTTGAAATATTTCCACGTGGTAGTGGCGATGGGAAGCTCCACGTCATCCAGGTTGGTGGGATTTATCGCAGACCCCCCGCACCATTGCGTTGGCGGCACGAGCAGGCTTCTCTTCGTCAGCGACAGAATCTCAGGAAGTTTGTTTCTGTGTGACACAGGAGCTCAACGGAGTGTTGTTCCTGCGTCGAGGGAAGACGTCGCTCGTGGGGGACATGGACCGAGGTTGACGACGGCAAATGGCGGCCCCATTCGCACGTACGGCGTGAGGCCTGTTACGGTAGAGTGAAGCAGGCAGGACCCAAATGCAAGCTGATGGAAAAGTGTGCATTATCTTTCAAATCAGAACCAGCTTTTACTCATGTTATTTTTCTTATTTCTATTCAGAATGTTACTACGTGTTTTTTCTTATTTCATATTCTATTATTTATCATCCCTGTTTATTTCATCCTGTGTACTATGTGTTTCTCTCTGGCTGCTTTAACACCTGAATTCAAAGGTCCTGCTTCTCCAAAGAGAGGCTTTGTGCTAACTAACTGCTGTACTTCACATGTATTTGTGAAGTACTTGACTGCTAGCTTCTGACGAGTTTTTGATGTGATTTCAGGACAATGGATCGCAGACAGGCCCTCCGGTTTCAGGCTGGTTCTTCAGAGCTGCAGCTTAAGCCCACACATCAAGCTGTCAGGGTTTGCAGTGACAACAGTAAGAGGCAAGCCCCGTGCCTCACCTCCAACACCAGGGAGCTGGCTGAGACATAAGCCGCGTCGAGGGTCACAGCGCTGGGGGGGAACCGGCGGACCGCTGCTCCTCAGAAGGAGAGGATCCCCGATACTGCCCTGCTCCTGCTGGAGGGAGGAGCCCTGAGGAGTGGCTGGACTCCCTCCAATAACACTGGACACAATCTTTTTCAAATAAAGAGTTCAAACTTAAATATCTGTTTGGATGTACTTCCTGTAGTTTCCAACACTCGTGCTGTCTTCCTCTGCTGTTGTTGCACTTCAATTGAAGTTCAGCAGGTTTCAAAAAGGAAGGAGATGTCCTTTTGCCTTTTTAGAAAACTTTATTTTAAATAGTTTGAACAATACATATAAAAACACAAAAACAAATTTTATTTAGGCGACACAACGCCGCCGTGGCCGCTGGTGGTATTGCAGCTGCAGAGCGGAGCCCTATGATGTGTTCAAAACTCCCTATTAATCTCTTTAATGTCTTAAAAACTACATCAAGACCTGCTAAAATATGGACTTTTATGACTTTATCGTCCTCGGGTGTAGATATAGGTTTTTCCTTTTTTCCACTCCAGTGGTAAAGTTTCACGTTTTTCATTTTTTTTTTTTTCATTTGGTACTTCGTCCATTTTTTTTTTTAAATGTTGCTTAGAAAACTTGGCATCCAGATCTACTTGGAAAGATAAAGGACTCTCCGAGTGTTTAAATAGTTAACTTTAGTCTAAGTTATCTCAGTGGGTTGCAAACGTTTTGGTCATCATTTATGTAAACAACTATTTCCAAGGGACACGTTTATAATTATTATAGTTGTAAATAAAAGAACAACATAAATAATAACAGGTATGAAATAATTCCAATGTTAAAACAAAAACAATTTTAAAAGGATTAGTAAAAATATGCATGAAGAAATAAATGTGTTAACTATGTAAAATAAGCTATATAAACTTCCAAACTTGTGATCACTGCTCCACAGAGTGGCAGGGGGAGAGAGGAGAGGCTCTTGCCAAGGGCATGTGCATATAAGATTGAGCAGTGAGAGATACAGAAATGTTGTGGTCACTGTCCTATTCCTCCACCAGAGGGGGACAGAGACTGTGTATGAACCTATACATCCATGGTCTGAACTCATGAGAACTACACTGAACAAAAATATAAATGCAACACCTTTGTTTTTGCTCCCATTTTTCATGAAATGAACTCAAAGATCTAAAACATTTTCTATATACACAAAATAACCATTTCTCTCAAATATTGTTCACAAATCTGAAAAAATCTGTGATAGTGAGCACTTCTCCTTTGCCGAGATAATCCATCCCACCTCACAGGTGTGGCATATCAAGATGCTGATTAGACAGCATGATTATTGCACAGGTGTGCCTTAGGCTGGCCACAATAAAAGGCCACTCTAAAATGTTCAGTTTTATCACACAGCACAATGCCACAGATGTCGCAAGTTTTGAGGGAGCGTGCAATTGGCATGCTGACAGCAGGAATGTTCACCAGAGCTGTTTCCCGTGAATTGAATGTTCATTTCTCTACCATAAGCCGTCTCCAAAGGCGTTTCAGAGAATTTGGCAGTACATCCAACCGGCCTGACAACCGCAGACCACGTGTAACCACACCAGCCCAGGACCTCCACATCCAGCATGTTCACCTCCAAGATCGTCTGAGACCAGCCACTCGGACAGCTGCTGCAACAATTGGTTTGCATAACCAAAGAATTTCTGCACAAACTGTCAGAAACCGTCTCAGGGAAGCTCATCTGCATGCTCGTCGTCCTCATCGGGGTCTCGACCTGACTCCGGTTCGTCGTCGTCACCGACTTGAGTGGGCAAATGCTCACATTTGATGGCGTCTGGCACGTTGGAGAGGTGTTCTCTTCACGGATGAATCCCGGTTTTCACTGTTCAGGGCAGATGGCAGACAGCGTGTGTGGCGTCGTGTGGGTGAGCGGTTTTCTGATGTCAATGTTGTGAATCGAGTGGCCCATGGTGGTGGTGGGGTTATGGTATGGGCAGGCGTATGTTATGGACGACGAACACAGGTGCATTTTATTGATGGCATTGTGAATGCACAGAGATACCATGACGAGATCCTGAGGCCCATTGTTGTGCCATTCATCCACGACCATCACCTCATGTTGCAGCATGATAATGCACGGCCCCATGTTGCAAGGATCTGTACACAATTCCTGGAGGCTGAAAACATCCCAGTTCTTGCATGGCCAGCATACTCACCGGACATGTCACCCATTGAGCATGTTTGGGATGCTCTGGTCTCGTATACGACAGCGTGTTCCAGTTCCTGACAATATCCAGCAACTTCGCACAGCCATTGAAGAGGAGTGGACCAACATTCCACAGGCCACAATCAACAACCTGATCAACTCTATGCGAAGGAGATGTGTTGCACTGCGTGAGGCAAATGGTGGTCACACCAGATACTGACTGGTTTTCGGACCCCCCCAGACCCCCCCAATAAAGCAAAACTGCACGTTTCAGAGTGGCCTTTTATTGTGGCCAGCCTAAGGCACACCTGTGCAATAATCATGCTATCTAATCAGCATCTTGATATGCCACACCTGTGAGGTGGGATGGATTATCTCAGCAAAGGGGAAGTGCTCACAATCACAGATCTTTTCAGATTTGTGAACAATATTTGAGAGAAATGGTTATTTTGTGTATATAGAAAATGTTTTAGATCTTAGAGTTCATCTCATGAAAAATGGGAGCAAAAACAAAAGTGTTGCATTTATATTTTTGTTCAGTGTATATTTAAGTGCCTTGATATTTAAGTTATATGTAAAATGTTAAACTTTATAGATCACCTCAAAAGTTGTAGTCATTTTTAGAATGTAGGGTTCACTTCATAGTGGGGCAGAAAAACCTGACAATTATACAAACAATTATAAACACAGACGAAAGGTAAAAGTCTGAAATAATTCTTGAAATTGATCACCAGAATAATTGTTCTCACTTGCTTTTCTAGCCTAAGAATCAAATTAACTGTATGGCCTGCAGATGGCAATCTAATCCAAGTAGTAATAGTTATCTTTGTGAGCAGGGGAGAACAGCTTAGTATGTGGCCGTTTCTCAATGTCGAGTAAACCTGCTGCAGAGCCACTATTTCAAGTATACTACGTCATTGAGTGGCGCCGAAGGACTGTTTAAATGCATGTTAAATGCCCAGCATTCAACGCCACTCGATGACGTAGTATAATTGAAATAGTGGCTCTGCAGCAGGTTTACTCGACATTGAGAAACGGCCTGTGTGTGTGTCTCTATGTGTGCGTTTAATGGAGCGACCCTGAGCAGTTGTTAGAAAGGTTAGAAAAGTATTGTTCCACAGGAAGCCGCAGATCGTTGTGGCGCGTCCTGTCTTTGTCTCTGCTGTTCGCTATGCCGCTGTCACTGACAGCCACAAACATGAGTCACAACGAAGGTCACCTTTAGGCTGCCTGTGTCTCAACCATGTAAATAAATAGACAGATACAGTACAGGCCAACTTTAAACCCATTATGCAAATGTTTATGTGGCACAAAGTAATATATCGGTTTGATTAACCTCTGACTACAGATTGCATCCAACTCAATGACAGCGTCCTGTATCTTCTTTACCAATAAAGCTTCACAATATAGAAGAGTTGAGTCATTAAAGCTCAGGTCGTCAAGAGGCGTCTCCAATATTCCATTGTAGTAAGAGAGTTCTGCCTCCATCCAACCATCTGCAGTTCCAGCAGAGAGCCCCAAACTTCCTTTTCCCTGGCGACATCAACCAGCTCTGACTGGGGGATCCCAAGGCGCTCCCAGGCCAGCGAAGAGATATAATCCCTCCACCTGGTCCTAGGTCTACCCCTTGGTCTCTTCCCAGCTGGACGTGTCTGGAACACCTCCCTAGGGAGGCGCCATGGTGGCATCCTAACTAGGTGCCCGAACCACCTCAACTGGCTCCTTTCGACGCGAAGGAGGAGCGGCTCAACTCCGAGTCCCTCCCGGATGACCGAACTTCTCACCTTATCCCTAAGGGAGACACCAGCCACCCTGCGGAGAAAACCCATCTCGGCCGCTTGTATCCGCGATCTCGTTCTTTCGGTCATGACCCATCCTTCATGACCATAGGTGAGGGTAGGAACGAAAATGGCCCGGAAGACAGAGCTTTGCCTTCTGGCTCAGCTCCCTTTTCGTCACAACGGTGCGGTAAAGCTACTGCAGTACCGCTCCCGCTGCTCCGATTCTCCGGCCCATCTCACGCTCCATTGTTCCCTCACTCGAGAACAAGACCCCGAGATACTTGAACTCCTTCACTTGGGGTAAGGACTCATTCCTTACTTGGAGTGGACAGTCCATCGGTTTTCTGCTGAGAACCATGGCCTCAGATTTGGAGGTGCTGATCCTCATCCCAGCCGCTTCACACTCGGTTGCGAACCGATCCAGTGAGTGCTGAAGGTCGAAGACCAATGAAGCCATCAGAACCACATCATCTGCAAAAAGCAGTGGTGCAATCCTTAGTCCACCGAACTGCAGACCCCCTCCCCCATGACTACACCTCGAAATCCGATCCATGTATATTACAAACAGGATTGGTGACAAAAGCGCAGCCCTGGCGGAGGCCAACCCTCACCGGAAATGGGTCCGACTTACTGCCGAGGACCCGGACACAGCTCTCGCTTTGGGAGTACAGAGATTGGATGGCCCTGAGTAGAGACCCCCTCACCCCATACTCCCGCAGCACCTCCCACGGTAACTCCCTGGGAACACGGTCATACGCCTTCTCCAAGTCCACAAAACACATGTAGACCGGATAAGCGTACTCCCAGGCCCCCTCCAGGATTCTTGTGAGAGTAAAAAGCTGATCTGTCGTTCCACGACCAGGACGGAATCCGCATTGTTCCTCCTCAATCTGAGGTTCGACAATCGGCCTGACCCTCCTTTCGAGTACCTTAGAGTAAACTTTCCCCGGGAGGCTGAGTAGTGTGATGCCTCTGTAATTGGCACACACCCTCTGATCCCCCTTTTTAAAAAGGGGAACCACCACCCCGGTCTGCCACTCCTTCGGTACTGTTTCCGACTTCCACGCAATGTTGATGAGACGTGTCAACCATGACAGTCCCTCAACACCCAGAGCCTTCAGCATTTCTGGGCGGATCTCATACACCCCCGGGGCTTTGCCACTGTGGAGTTGTTTAACAACCTCAGTGACCTCCCCCCGGGAGATTGGTGTTGATCCCACGTCATACTCCAGCTCTGCCTCTAACATAGAGGGCGGAGTTGTCAGGTTCAGGAGTTCCTCAAAGTGTTCCTTCCATCGCCCTAACACTCCATCAGTTGAGGTCAATAACGTCCCATCCTTACTGTACACAGCTTGGATGGTTCCCTGCTTCCCCCTCCTGAGGTGTCGGACAGTTTTCCAGAACAACTTTGGTGCCGCCCGAAAGTCCTTCTCCATGTCTTCTCCGAACTTCTCCCACACCCGCTGCTTTGCCTCGGCCACGGATGAGGCTGCTGCCCTTCGGGCCTGTCGGTACCTTGCAACTGCCTCGGGAGTCTCCCGGGATAACAAATCCCTGAAGGCCTCCTTCTTCAGTCGGACGGCTTCCCTGACCACCGGTGTCCACCAGGAGTTTCGAGGGTTACCGCCCCTTGAGGCACCTAGGACCTTGAGACCACAGCTCCCCGCCGCGGCTTCGGCAATAGAGGCTTTGAACACCGACCACTCTGGTTCAATGTCCCCAACCTCCACAGGAATGCCTGAAAAGCTCCGTCGGAGGTGTAAGTTGAAGGCCTCCTGAACTTGGGCCTCTTCCAGACGTTCCCAGTTCACCCGAACTACACGTTTGGGCTTACCAGGTCTATCCAGAGGCTTCCCCCGCCACTCGACCCAACTCACCACCAGATGGTGATCAGTTGACAACTCCGCCCCTCTTTTTACCCGAGTGTCCAAAACATACGGCCTCAAGTCCGATGATACGATAACAAAATCGATCATGGACCTTCTGCCTAGGGTGCTCTGGTACCACGTACACTTATGAGCATCCTTATGTTCGAACATGGTGTTGTTATGGCCAATCCATGACTAGCACAGAAGTCCAGTAACAAACCACCACTCCGGTTCAGATCAGGGGGGCCGTTCCTCCCAATCACGCCCCTCCAAGTGTCTCCATCATTGCCCACATGTGCGTTGAAGTCTCCCAGCAAGACTAAAGAGTCCCCTTCAGGAGCCCCATACAGGACTCTTTCCAGGGTCTCCAAGAAGGCCGTATACTCTGAACTGCTGTTGGGTGCATAAGCACACACAACAGTCAGAGTTTCCCCCCCCATAACCCGCAGGCGTAGGGAGGCGACTCTCTCGTCCACTGGGGTAAACTCCAACAACGAAGCACCCAACCGGGGACTTGTGAGTATCCCCACACCCGCTCTGCGCCTCACACCTTGAGCAACTCCGGAGAAGATTAGAGTCCAACCCCTATCCAGAAGTAAGGTTCCAGAGCCGACGCTGTGCGTAGAGGCGAGCCCAACCAGATCCAACTGGTAATGCTCCACCTCCCGCACAAGCTCCGGCTCCTTCCCTTCTAGAGAGGTGACGTTCCACGTCCCCAAAGCCAGCTTCTGTCGCCCGGGTCTGGTCCGTCGAGACCCTCCGCTTTCACTGCCACCCTTCTGGCAGCGCACCCGACCCCATCGCTGTTTCCCGTAGGTGGTGGGCCCGCGGGACGGAGAAGCGGAGGTGTTGCCCACGTTGCCTTTTCGGGCAGGGCCCGGCCGGGCTCCGTGGCAAGCCCGGCCACCAGACGCTCGCCGATGAGTCCTCCTTCTGGGCCTGGCTCCAGAAAGGGACCCCGGGCTTCCTCCGGGCCGGGTATCCCCACTTCTTGTTGTTTTTTTCATGAGGTCTTTTGAACCAATCTTAGTCTGGCCCCTTGCCTGAGACCAATTTGCCATGGGAGACCCTACCAGGAACACAAGGTTCCAGACAACACAGCCCCCAGGTTCATCAGGGCACACAAACCTCTCTACCACGGTAAGGTGCTGGTTCTTCAGAGAAGGAGTTCTGCCTCCATTTGGAGTAATTGATTCACATGTTAAAGAAACTATTGAAAAAATTCAAGACTTGTTAAATAAAAAAACTGTTGATTAATTCATTGATATATTCAAATAGTCAAGTCATTAGAAAATGTGTGCCTCATTAGATAGGTTTATTTATGCATGTTTAGCATCATTTTCAATACTATGGCCAAGTTAGGATTGAAAAAAACATTGGTTTTCTCTCAAACAGTAATTTGTTGACGGGCCCTTAGTGAAACCCTGTGGTAAAGAGTGAGGACTCGGCTGTGAGCTAACCATCCTCTGACTGCAGACAGTCTGTGAAACTAAGACGATGCTACTGTATCTGCAGTGAATGTCTGTCAAACATCCAACCTGAAACTAACATCACGACAATCATGAATCTTCTAAGTAAAATTAGTCGGGGAAAATACATTTTAAATGACATAAAGCTCAAATCCTCTTAAATCAACAACCAGACCTGCCTCTTCAGATACTGCATGCCATTTTGTGGTACAGAGCAGTCAAAACCTCTGTGAAAAAAAAAGATCCTCCAAAAATAATAAATAAAAGTCCTGTCTTAAAACTTCCTGTTCTTATGTAAAGGAATCCGCTGTGCAGATGTTTCGTTGAACCTCATTCACTCATCTTGGAACAAACAATATTTTCTCCATGAAAAAGCTTTTGACACTATGTTCACACCTACAACAAGTCTCCTCCTGCGCCTCTCTGAAGGGTTGAATACCTTGCTCAAGGGCTAGATAGTTGTAAAGGGAGGGGATGACCTTTACATATCCCACCTGGATTTGGCTTTAAAGCAGTGTCATGTTATGCAACATCCAGAGCATTGCCGACTTTGCCTGACTTCACACTGATTTATAGCCAATCTGAAACACCTTCATTGCTTGCCTTTTCATCTTTGTCATGCAAACACAGAACCTCAAAACACACCAACCTCAGTTATCTGAAGGGTGAAGCTAAACTTAATTGCTTGAATGTGAAATTGTGTTTTTTTCAGTTGGGATTCTCTCCCTCTGTCAGAGTCTTAAATGTTCCTCCCTTCCTCTTTTTTCTTTCACTGTAACCTTTTCTGGCAGGATTAATTAAATGCCACTCCAACAATCAGCTGCATGCCAGAGGAGGGAGTGAACCGCAGGGTGGTGTGAGTCAGTGTTGCTCTGCTTCAACAGATTTAAAATCATTATCTGCAGGTGTGGGAGGGTTACTCACAAGTGGCCTGTCAAATTATTTTAACATTGTCATCTTGAAAGTCATTCCTCATTTTTAGAAATGTAACAGTAATCTGATTCTGTCCTTTGTATCTACACTGAACAAAAATATAAAAGCAACACTTTTGTTTTTGCTCCCATTTTTCATGAGATGAACTCAAAGATCTAAAACATTTTCTATATACACAAAATAATAATTTCTCTCAAATATTGTTCACAAATCTGAAAAAATCTGTGATAGTGAGCACTTCTCCTTTGCCGAGATAATCCATCCTACCTCACAGGTGTGGCATATCAAGATGCTGATTAGACAGCATGATTATTGCACAGGTGTGCCTTAGAATGGCCACAATAAAAGGCCACTCTGAAACGTGCATTTTTGCTTTATTGGGGGGGTCTGGGGGGGTCCGAAAACCAGTCAGTATCTGGTGTGAGGGGTAGGGTTAGGAGTAGGGTTAGGGGTAGGGTTAGGGTTAGGGTAATGTTGTGAATCGAGTGCATTGTTTATTTATTTTTTATCTCTTGAGAAGGGGTGTGTAAAGAACAGAATATGGATTTTTTTGAAGGACAAAAAAAGATTATGCCCCTCGACCGACCCCAATAATCTTCTATTATTAATTTAAATCAAACAGTATGTCGTTATTTTAATTGAAATGTGTTTCGATTCCTGTGGCTTATGTTTTCTGTCATTTGAGGATTATTTTCTCTGATTTCAATGACTGTAATGAGCTTGTAATTTCAAGTGTCAAGTTGAATTTTCTTCCTGATATCTTAAAACAATAAATAACAAAGGTTCAGGCTCTAGACGTGACATTTAAATGCCAAAGTTAACAACCCACTGATCTTTAGGAGGAGTTAAACAAGCCCATGCACCTGACTGCCCTGTGAAATATGCAAACATGCCTCTCACGCTCTTCCTCTCTGCAGAGACATATCATTTAGCTGAGAGAGGTGCTGCTTGGTCACACAGCATAACAACATTACACTTTTGCAGTGGGGACTGTGACAGTTTTATAAAAGTAATTTTTTAATCCAAATAGGGCTTCTGATTCAGTGCCACACATTAATACTTTCTCTAAGTCTATTGGACACCCTGTCAGTGTTAGCAACTGTAAGGCCTCCAGAGTACATGAAACCGTGAGAGAGTGGTTCCTTAAAATGTCTGTGCAGTCAGCGTCTGAATCGAGGCGGCTTTGTGCTTGTTGCTCCCTGACGAAAGCAGAAAAACTGAACTTACAGCCAGGTGATAAAACTGTTGTTCAGCGATGTGATTGTGTAACAGGGTGAGCCCTGCAGCTTCTGCAAGCTGACACCACATATTTAAATGTCTTGGTTTCTCACCAAAATGCCAAAAATGGCTGCATCAGGGATTTCTCTGCCGTCCCACGTTTCTTCCCAGCATTGCCAAATCCCTTTATTTTTTACTCTTTAAAGTTTGATATAAATGAAAGCAAAAACTGTTATTTTCATCATCTCTGCGAACACATTTAATTGTAAATGTGTTGCTGCTGCCCCTCAAACTACATGTCCATTCTGTTGTAAGAAAACTGTACCATAAGTGGCTATTTTCTTCAATATTGTCATCACATACTGAAATACTGATACTGTCAGGATTTGGGAAAAGGTTGGACCCAAATGCAGTTTAAAAAAGGAAGCGGGTTTCAAAATGTAACATAAGGCAAGCTTTATTTACAAAAACAAAACTGTTGACAATGAAAAAACTAAACCATGAATCCAAAAAGCAGGTAGCACGAGGTATCAACTAGACAAAAACTGCCCGTGACAAACATGGAGGGTGACAGGAAAGACAATGAACCGATATGGAGCACAGGGGAAGACAAGACTAAATACAAAGAAGGGTAATCATAGGACAAGACACAGCTGGGCAGGGGAGGCAGAAACACAAGGGCAACAGGTGAACACAATCAGACAATCAGACACAGGAGCGAAAACACAGGAAGGAAGACAAGACACAGGGAGAACATAATTGCAAAATAAAACCATGACAAGACAGACAAAACTAAAATCGTGACATAAAACTAAGATCGTGAGAGATACTTTGCACTTCCCCTTTGTGGAACAAAAACATCTGTACACAGAACCTCAAAAACACACCAACCTCACTTATCTGATAGTGATACTTTGCACTTCCCCTTTGTCGAACAATAACATCTGTCCATATCGTTTTATGAGCATATTTTCTACAGTAACGTCTGGTTTCTTGCTTCTCATAATGGCTATGCTCAAAAGTAGGAAGCCAGTGAGGGATTCTATTTCAGTTGCACATGACGTTGAGAAAATGCCCTAACTACTAGTAAAACACAAAAATAAACATGGATGTATTTTTTTAGCCCTCCACTTAAACCTGTAGTTCTGTCATATAACTGTAAACCAAGAGCCAGCAGCAATTTCGACTTGTGTTGACTCCGTGGAAAAAATGGATTATTGTCGACATTTACTCAATGGAAAAGTAAAAAAAGAAACACTTGATTCTCTACTTCAGAAACCATAACATTATTATGATTCCTGTTTGGTCACAAGGAGGATGTTTCAGCAGTTAAACACAGACACCAGGGATCAGTGAACGAGACACGCAACATCTTCATCTTCCATCTTCGCCCAGAGTCACATAAAGAAATGGGACGTGTGTATTTAATCAAGTCCAAACAGGCTAATGGGACACTTCATTACCCCGAGGACCGAGTGAGCACGAACACTTGCTAATTAAAGAGTGACTCACATCTTGTGTCGGAGTATGTTGACATCAGAGGGTGTCTTGACTAAATCCCCTGACCACCTGCACCTTCCCACACACACACACACACCACACACACACACACACACACACACACACACACACACACACACACACACACACACACACACACACACACACACACACACACACACACACACACACACACACACACACACACACACACACACACACACACACACACACACATACACACTCACAAGGCAGTGACTCAGCCCTCTTTTTGGTCTTTCTGCTTTGTGGATATCCCTTTGGCCCCTGCAATGCCTACAGATTTGCACACCCACACACACAAATATAGAAGTTGTGTGTGTGTGTGTGTGTGTATGTATGTGTGTGGGTGTGTGGTGTGTGTGTGTGTGTGTGTGTCTGTGTGTGTGTGTGTGTGTGTGTGAGCCCATTGTGTCATCATTGTCTGTCTTGCAACCCCTGAGGCTGAGTGGAAGTCTGGCATTATCATTTATGATGAGTTTGGAGGGCTAAGCTGAATGGATGACTTTACGATGAGGCCTATTCGAGCCATTTTGTGTGTGTGTGTGTGTGTGTGTGTGTGTATCAGCCTAGTAACTAAGTCTCTCATCTCCATATAAATGGCCTGAGGGAGAGGGGAGCTTTCTATTTAAATGTGAGTGTTTGTACGGCTATTCTGGGATAGAGCCACCACTATCATGGAGTCAAATCTTCCACAAACCATGATCACAAGACTTCCATGAAAGCTAGTGTGTGTGTTTCCCTGGTCAGGAGTTTTGCATGGTGTTTGAGATAAACAAAGCCTTGCAGTGTGTTGCTGCTGAGTTCCAGTTAATGTCGCAGTGCTGGCTGACTGAACAGGTTACCTGTGGCACATATTCACACCACAGATGGCTGTTTATTTTTTCCTTCAGGTTGCTGCTTGTCTGTCCCACCTATACATTCTTTACAAAAATAACAATAATAACGCAAACCGCAGGTGAGAAAAACATTGCTTCATAGTAATAAAACAGATGCGAATATAAACATTCCCTTATTGCTGCCACTGATAATAAAAAATGACTTTTGGATTGACAAGCAAGTCAGCTTTTTATTGTTGCCTTATTATGCTCATTTTCACGTACAAATTAGTATTTAGTGTCTCTTCTGTGACATGAACATGCTTTAATGTTCAAAAATATATTTATTTGTCTCATACTTCTTTCATGGAAGCATTTCAAGTGTGTGGGAGAGAAAACCCCTCTGTAGGGAACTATGGAATTTTAGCCTTAGGAGACCATTTACATGCACAAAAACCTATATAACTCACAACAGGAAAGAAAATAAAAAAATAAAAAATAAGGCCTCTTTAAATTGTTTAAAACATTAGCCGCGTTCACACCGCAGTACTTTTCCCACTTTAGTTCCGATATAGTTCAGAAATGTCACGTTCACACCAAAAAGAGCCGAAACTAAAATGAGTTAATCAGAACCTTTTTTACCCCCTTTTCCGTCCCTGCTAGAGAGCAGGGACTTTCGTGGGAGAAAAAGGTTCCTATGTCTGATTGGCTGGGCCGAATGCAAACCACGCCCCGTAAAACTCCAAAAAGATTTTGTGAAGCCGCCAAAATCTTAATTTGAAAAATGATTGATTCGAACATAATATGATACAGTACTATTACGTTTGGGTCTCTGTGTTTCATTAAAGCTCGGCTCTGTGTGTGTGTGGAACGATCCATTTTGTGTGCATGCGCGAGGGAGAGAGAGAGAGCGCACCGGGACCGGAGATCGTTGTTGTTAGCTTCTGGTGCTAGCGAGCTACGCTAACTGTCACAAACGAGCTGAGGACCAAAATGCAGAACACGGGAAACCAGAGATAGTCGGTAACCAGCTTTATTGGAGGCAATAGGCTGGTAGAAGACTACACGGCAGATAGTAGGCAAAGGGCTGGTCGGGGGCAGGCGAGGGTTCCAGGAGACAGCAGGACGGGAGTCGTAGGCACAGAACGGGTCAGGGAGCAGGCGAGGCAGGCTGGTCAGGAACAGGCAGGGTCGAAACCGGGAGAGCAATCTGGAGGGTAATGCGGGAAAGACTGGCATGCTGCAAAGTACGATCTGGCACTGAGGTGAAGGTGAAGTGGGCCTAAATACTAACGGAGCTGATGGGTGTAACAGAGTGAGAGAGAGACAGGGTGTGGCTACCAGGTGACTAAGGAATGTTAATGCAGAAAATAGGTGAGTGAGAAAGCAGATTGTGACAGAACCCCCCCCTTAATGGACGGCTCCAGACGTCTAAGAAATATCTATCAAGAAGAAAAAAAAAAAAAAAGAGAAGAATCAAGAAAAAACCCTACAGACACCGGGTGGAAGGTGGAGGTATGGGAAAGGTCAGTACTCATCTGAGAATGCTCTCTCGGCCTCTCCCTCCTGGAAATCCTCGTCCTCCTCGCCTGATGATGCTTCCCCCTCCTCCTCGATGAAGCCTCTGATCCGTCGCGGACGAGTACCCCCCCGCTTAACGCCTGGTTGAGCGTGGGTCCTGGAAGGCTGCTCCGGGTAACGCAGGTGGAAGTCTCGGATGAGTTGAGGGTTGAGGATATGCCGAGCAGGAATCCACTGCCTTTCTTCAGGACCATAGCCCTCCCAGTCCACCAAATATTGAACCCCTCTTCCTCTGAGACGGGAACGGAGTAGACGACGAAGGGTGTAGGTAGGGCCCCCATCGATCATCCTAGGGGGTGGTGGTGGAGGGGCGGCGGAAATCATAGTACTCTCCCGGACAGGCTTAATCCTAGAAACGTGGAAGGTGGGATGGATCTTCATGTTCCGGGGCAAACTCAGTCGAACTGCTGCAGGATTAATGACCTTGACAATCTTGAAGGGTCCAATAAACCTGGGCGCTAACTTCTTAGACTCCATCCGAAGGGGAATGTTCTGAGTGGAAAGCCACACCCTCTGGCCTACCTGGTACACAGGTGCCTTGGTTCGTCGGCGGTTCGCTGATGTGGCGTACCGGTTAGCAGACTGAAGCAGAGTTGTTCGAGCCTGCCTCCAAGTCCTCCGACAACGTCGGATGAAAGCCTGGACCGACGGACAGGTAACCTCCTTCTCCAATGCAGAGAACAATGGGGGTTGAAAACCGTATGCACACTGAAAAGGGGAAAGACGAGTAGCGGAACTGATGAGGGTATTGTGGGCATACTCCACCCACAGGAGTTGTTTTGACCAGGTCGTGGGATGATCGGAAGCCATGCAGCGGAGAGTGGTCTCCATCTCCTGATTCTTCCGTTCGGTCTGGCCATTGGCCTGTGGGTGGAAACCGGAGGTGAGACTAACCGTCGCCCCGATCAGTTCACAAAACTCCCTCCAAAACACAGAGGTGAATTGGGGCCCCCGGTCGGAAACCACATCCGTCGCCAGTCCGTGAATGCGAAACACGTGGAGAAGAATCAGTTCTGCCGTCTCCTTAGCTGACGGGATCTTAGGCAGGGGTATGAGTAGTATATACCATACTGTTTCAATCACATTAGTATGCATAGAAAGTGACAGGTGACACGCCCCCAAATGAGCTAAGTCCCGCCTCCCCTCGCCTCCCATTGGTCGAGAGCTTTTTATGAGAGCTATGTCCCGCCTCCCATTGTTTGAGACCCTTTGATGTGAGGGGTGAAGGGTTATAAAGGGTAGGTGTGAAAAGCCCCCCTGTGGAATGCCTTTGTTATCTATTTCTTTGATGTGTTGATTAAGGTAGTCTCTTTGAAGTTATGCTGTCTGATCCCTCAGGGGTTATCTAATCTAATTAGCCTTTGCTGTTTTGCCCTTTGATCTTAATCTAGGTATTTTTATGAGTGAGACATGGTTTGTTGTCTATTTCCTTGATGTGTCGATTAAGGTAGTCTCTTTGAAGTTATGCTGTCTGGTTATCTAATCTAATTAGCCTTAGATGTTATGAGCCTGTGATCTTAATTTAGGTATTTTTATGAGTGAGACATGTCTCTCTGAAGTTAGGATGTCTGGCCGCTCAATGTGCCCAGGCCTCCCCCCCTCTTCTCCACCCTTGCTATGCAAGGAGATTGTGGGGGTGAAATTAAATGAAGATAGAAATAGGCTCAAAACTAAATAAAAGACAGTAATTTCCACTTACCAAGTCACCTTTCAAAAAAAAAAAAAAAAAAAAAATGGCCGAAATGAGACAACAGCTATCCGCGGGGGTCCAATCAAGAAAACGAATGTCTCTGCTGAATACAGATGCATACAGTCAGAGGTCTGTACACAAACTTCTCCTGTGTCTCTGTTTGGTCAAGCAGGGTGACCCCTACTCTGAGACAATTAACACACACACACACACACACACACACACACACACACACACACACACACACACACACACACACACACACACACACACAGAGTTGCCCTTTGATGTGGGTAGAGATAAGAAATCCCCTGGTTAAACACATGGATAAAAGCAGAGACATGACAGCCCTCAACATAATAAGTCCCGCCCTCCCCCTCCAGATCATGAGAAGCTAGGGACGAAGTTATTTTGTTGAGACGTCTCAATAAAATAAACAAAGACTGACTGGCATGCTGCAAAGTACGATCTGGCACTGAGGTGAAGGTGAAGTGGGCAAGCTATAAGTACAAACACTTAATATCAGACATTATGTTCGTTTTACAGACGAAACAAGGTGGTGAATCACTTCAGCATCATGCTTCAGAGACGTTTCCGGGAGCAGGAGCGCGGCTGCGATGATGACGACGATGACAACGAGAAGGGTGGGAAGAAGAAAAAGAAGGGAGGGAGAGGGGGCGACCTGCGCATTACCGACCTGGAAGAAGACCTGGAGATGAGCAGCAGCGACAGTAACAGCAGTAACGGGGATGGTAAGTAATCAATATTCTCAAGTTCTGACATACTTATCCACATTTTTACTCCCTGTCATTACGTGATTTTCCTTCTTTTTTTTTCTCCTCCCCTTTTCATTGAACAGATGGAGAGAGCAAACCAAAGAAGAAGAAAGAAACAGGGAAAGGAAAAGGGAAGAAGAAGAAGAAGAAGAGCAGTGACAAAGAGGCCTTGGAGGACAGTGATGACGGAGACAACGAGGGTCTAGAGGTGGATTACATGTCAGATGAGAGCAGGTCAGACACCCCACACTATACAACAACTGTTTTTGCTTGTTGCATTTATTCTTTGAATAGTTTGAACCTCTGTTTTCCTTCTGCAGTTCAGACGAGGAGCCAGAGAAGGGGAAGATGAGCAAAGGAGAGGACCACCCCAAAGGTCCGACTTTGACTGTATTTCCATGTTTACGGCCTAACTGCCACACTGAATGAATGATTAGTAAATAGGTTGTTCTACATCTCATATTTGTTCTCCTTCTACAGGAATAGATGAGGCGTCTGAAAGTGAGGAAGAGAGTGAGGAGGAGAAACAGAACGAAGAGGAAACAAAAGAGGAGGAAGAAGAAGAAGAGGCAAAGACAAAAACGCCAGCTCCAGCAGAAAAGAAGAAGAAAAAAGGTACAGAACTCCGATGAGGGTCGGACAAAATGCATACCCGATCTGTTATGCTTGAGGAAGGTCGAATCAAATGATGGTCTCTGTGGTTCTGTGTCACAGACAGCAGCGGCGAGTCGGAAACCTCAGACGACAGCGACATCGAGGGAGAGACGGCCTCAGCTCTGTTCATGGTGATTAGATTAGTGTGTGTGTGTGTGTGTGAATATCTTCCATTATGGTAATTATGAACGTCAGCAGAGTGTGTACTTACTCATTTAAAAGGTCGATATGCATGAAATGATGTGGTGTTTTCATACTGTCTCTTTTTTATTCTAATCTATAACTTATTCATTATTGATAAATCAAGTATTTCTGTTTCTGACTTTCTTTCCCTTTCTCAGAAAAAGCGCACGCCTCCAAAGCGCGGAGGACGCGGCTCTGCAGGAAGCTCAAAGGCCGGCAGTCGCCCCGGGACCCCGTCCATAGACTCTGCCACCACCTCCAACACACTCCGAGCTGCTGCCAGCAAGCTGGAGCAAGGTCCTGGATCATACACACACATTCATTATAACTAAACAAGACACTTGACATATAACTATGAAAGCTCTCGTTCTTCCATTCCATCTAAATCTCTGATCCTTGCAGGTAAGAGACCGCCTCCGGGGCCCAGCACGGACTCACCTGCTGCCAAGAGGCTGAAGATGGAGCCCAGCAGTCAGAGCCCCGTCCCCTCTGGGAAGAGTACGCCTCAACCCCCGCCTGGGAAATCCACTCCTAGCTCAAGGTACTTCACTATAACCAGTTTTTTATTATTTTGTTTATTCCACACATGGCAGTTATTTTAAAACAAAACATGTACACTTTTTATAGCGCATGGTGGAAAGGAGCTGGGAGAAGAACATCTTATTTTACCTGCCCCTTTTTAGGCATTTAATTTTTCTCCGATTACAATGCAAGTCAAATGTAATATGTATGTAATGTAAATAACTTCCTAGTCTTTCATTCCCAATCTCAAAGCTATTCAGTTTATTAGAATTGAAGCCTCAGGTCTAGATCACATTTAAGAAGATTGAAGACTCTGGATTCAGAGATCATTCCATATTTACAGAAAGAATGTGTGCATGGAGACTTGAACTAGTGACCATCCGGTTCCCAAGTCATGTCCTTAAAAACTAAGCTTCTGCTGCCATATTTAATCTCAATCTTTATTGAATTATAAAGCACATTTAAAACAACCTCAGTTGACCAAAGTGATGTACAGGGAACACATATAAAATAGCACAATAGGACTAAAATAATCTAACAATAATTAAAAAGCACAATAACTAGAGATATATAAAAATACATACAAATATCAAAATGCTAGTATTACAAGGCAGTGCAAAGAGGTGAGTTTTTAGCTGAGATTTAAAAAGTTTTTTAAATATGTAATGTTACGGAAATCTTAGAACTAGTCAATACTGTGGAGATTAGACAATTAGAATGATCGATCAATAAACTATGGGCTCAGAACAGTCTCATAATACACACATGCACTCAGAAGGTTTCACACTTGTATTTCCGGATCCACACTTGTGTTTTTCAATGCATTCACAAGTGTTCCGTTTCATATACATGTAAATAAAATCCAAATACAGAAAAAAGTTTTACATATGTATTTTTAATCCTCACATATTTGTTTTCCGTTTAAAACCCCTGAACCTGCAAACCGCTTTCTGTGTACGGATCGCTGTGCATTCGTGTGTGGGTTTTTTGAGACTCCCCTGACGGTCAGCCGATTCGTACTTGTAATGTTTTCTATCTATAGCCAATCCAGATGTCTCCTCAATTCTAAGCCAATCACATGAGCGCGCCCCCACGAGGGTAGATTTCTTGTGTTCATGACACTTCATATACGCATTTTACGCTGTCCGGTCAGCTCGCTAAACAGAGGGCGGAGCATCCTTGACCAGCACGAAGTCGAAGTCGCCTGCTTGGATACGGTGGAGTGGACCAGTAGCAGGGGTAGGTAGAGCTGCCGCTACCTGGCATCTGATGGCTGCTAAATTGGATGACAGGTTAACACAATATGACAACATAGCATCCTCACACAAAGTTGTGGAGGGGAGAGGACATCCTGGCGCCTTGATCCCAATCTGTGGAGGAGCTGCAAAAAGGATCTCTGTGAGCTTCTCCGCTCACACAGGGTTCAAATATGGACGGAAAGAGCAGGTTCGTGTAACAAAAGCGTTTATTAGCTCCAAACAAAAGTATCCACGGGTCCAGGATCCCGCCTACTGCAAAACAGACCAGAACCAGGTTACCACATGCTTTTATTCCGGCACTGATTACCTGATTCCGATCAGCTGTCTGGCCTCCGGGCCGAGCCACTCCCTTCACTCCACCAGCCGGCGCCCCTAACCACACCCCGCTGCCACAATCTCAAAGGGCTGAGTTGACTCCGTGTTCGTTTCCCCATCCTCATCAGCACAATGGGCAGGGCTTGTGTCCAGGACAGACCTGTGTCTGGGCAGCATTTTGCTAGCTTGTTTTTGATTGTACCGTTCTCTCTTTCCACCGCACCACCACTCTGTGGATGGTAAGCACAATGCTTTCTGATATCCATGCCAAGGTATTCTCCTATCTGTGCAATGGCCTTATTGGCTAAATGTGAACCATTGTCGCTAGAGATCTTGCTTGGTATCCCCCATCTAGGAATAGTTTCCCTTAGTAAAGCTTTAGCCACAGCATTTGCTGTTTGTGCATTTACCGGAAATGCTTCAACCCATTTGGACCACATGTCAAACGATTACCCTCAATGGACTAAGTCCTATTAATGGCCCCCTTTTGACACAAACCCATGTGGTATAACCCATGTGTCAATTTAGCACATTTCCTAATGTGACGGTGTCAGTGTTGCTTGTCTGTGCAGAGCATTTACATACTGCAACTTCAGACGGGAGCAGAATGGCGTCCAATAAGCCTGCAACTAGGACATGGTTAAGTACTGGCTTTCCGTCAGATTTTAAAAATTGTCTACACTTCCAAATAGCGCCAAAATCATGTACTACCCCGAAAGCATAACGTGAGTCAGTGTATATAGTTACAGATTTGCCTTTTGCAAAAGTCAGGGGTGCCCAACCAGTCGATCGCCGGGAGATTCCCAGTCGATCGCGATATGTGTCTAAAAATAGAACAACAATATTCTGTTTTATCGTTAATGTCCTATAACATAACATAATCTTCCTGTGCCATAATAATGCACTTGAACGCATCAAAGTTTGTGATTGGCCGGCGTGACCCCATGTGTTGGGGCGTGGCTGGTGGGCAGTGGGCACTATTTCGCTGACGTTGTCCGTGTCAACAGGAGTGCCAGTCCGCACACACACAAGACCGCAATTATGGCAGAAGCAAAAAGCCCAAAATATATAATTTCACTCCGAGTGGGAGGATGATTTATTTTTGTATCTATTCCAATTCAAAGTCCATCTGTCTCATCTGCGATGCGAGCGTGGCTTTATCGAAGAAGGGTCATTTAGGAGCGGCATTTCAAAAACAGTGCACAAACGCTACGAGACGGAATTCCCTCCTAATTCTGCCCTACGCTCCCAAAAGGTGAGGGACGTGAAAGGACAGCTAAATGCACAGCAGTCCATTTTCATCAGGCCCAACAACAAGAGCTAGGCTGCTACCATAGCATCTCATCGTGTCAGTCACGTGTTCTTGCGAAACACATGAAGTCTTTCCAGGCTGAAATGACTGAGGGGGCTGTTCAAAAAACCTAGGGGGCGACTTTTTTTTCACAACAACGAAAAATACTGGCAATGTAATGAATTGACACACCAAGTGTTTTTCATTCTCACGGCTCTACAATCTCTTTGCTTCTTTATTCGTATTCCGGATTGACCCCTCTCATTCTGTTCTTTCCCTCTGATCTTTAATAATAGATATTAGATGCCTGCACTTTGTTAGTCACGTTAACAGACTAACATTGATTTCCTCAATTTATAAATGGACAGGCTCTGTAATTATACCATAACCTTTTCTCCTCTATCCCTTAACTCGTCTTCCTATAAAGATTTACTTACTTACTATCTACTCTAGTCATGTCAGGATTAAAGACAAATTAATCTGGTTGATTTTTTATTTTCAGGATTGCATGTTCAAACCAAGAAACTAAAACCTGGCATTCCATAAGAAAGTTACTAATATATAAACCAAATGTAATATTGGATCAAACACTACACCAAATGGACAGACACAGATTAAAAATCCGTCACTAGATGTCGCTCATTGTACCAATACGGTTTATATAATAACATATTATTATTATTATAGTAAAAGGGCTCGCTTTGGCAACAACCTGATCCATACAGGCAGCCCTAAATAATAACAGGTAAGCATCATGTGTGGTGCTATCTGTAGTTGTCTTATTTTTTGTCGATTTCATGTTGTTTTCACAGAGCTGTGGACATGAATTTCCCCCTGGGGACAATAAATCTAATCTAATTTAATATTCAATCCCACACTTGGCGATTGAGAACATACATTCGTAATTGACCTCGTTTTAAATCACTTTTGTTCTAATACTATGGATTTAGTTGACACTACTCGCCGACTTTCTTTTGTCCAATATTTTGCGGGAAGGTACATTGAATTAGAAGCTTCTTATTATACATCCATGTAACTCTACAAACAGGCACAACACTGTTACTCTGTTTTTACTGACATGTAACATTTTATTTCACCTTGCTCTATGTTATTTAACGCACATTCCGAAAATGGGGACTTTGCCCGGAAAACAGGGACGTTTTGGTCCCCCATCCGACTGTGTTTACAGCTAAGCACACATGCTAACATTAATTAAGACTACAAGCTCACTTGGGATTGAGGCTTGTTTACACGCTGCTTGACTGCCTGCCCACATATCTGATCTAAATATAGTAACGTGTGTTGGGGAAAATAATTATTTAAAGTTATTTAATAATTGTGACATTTATTTAACTTTTCGATGGCTGAATGATGCTCAAAGTGAGGGGGCAAATAAAACAACTTGGGGGGCAATGCCCCCTTTTGTCCCCTCGTGGCGCCAGGCCCGAGTCTTTCAAAGACGGCAAAGTTGTGAAAGAAGCATTCCTGGAGGCCGCCGACGCGCTTTTTGGGGACAGTAAAAATAACAGTACCATTTCAACAGGTTTTTGATATAATAAAAACTCAAGTTAGATACTGTTATTAATCAGCTGTAAGTTTTTGTTTGTTTGAACTTATTCATTATAATTATTGTACAAAATGGTATAAGAATGCAAACTTAAATTGATAAAGGTTATAGTCTATTATCAATTCAGGTTAAGTTAAGAAACTAGTGTTGCTTGCATCCTATTTTAAAAAGGCATTTATTTGTATACTCTACTAAATGCAACAAAAAAAGTGTTTGATTCTATTAATTTTGTATTTTTTATTGCACTTTGGCAGCAGATTCCTGTGTAGCTTCAGATCTGAGTTGTCTTATTAGTAAGCCAAATTTATACTTTTGTAGCAACACTACTCAGTTTTACACAAGTAGAATTGTGTATTTACCTGGTTGTAGGCTGTCAGTAATGGCTACGCCTCTCTATTTGGACTGGTAGATCTCGGCAGACTGGTAACTTTAAAAGTAGCTCTCTGTTCAAAAAAGGTTGGGCACCCCTGATCTACGTCAACCCTAAAAGCGGAGTTGCTGTAAACGCTGAATACCGTAGTTAAACACCTATCGTACAACAGCAACGATGAAAGATTGTAGCCAAGGCAGCAGAGCTCTGAATACAACTCTTGTCACTCTCTCTCACACACACACACACACACACACACACTAGGGCTGCTCGATTATGGCAAAAATCATAATGACGATTATTTTTGGTCAATAATTGATATCACGATTATTCATTGACTTTGAAAATATCAATTTGTTGAACTTTAAAACAAATAATAATTGGAACAGTATATTTTTAACTGTTGATTACCCTGAACATATAATTCAACTGAAAAACCAATACAAAAATAAATTAAATAAATTTACATTTAAATAAATAATATCACAATAATAAATACCAATAAACAAGATCAACAATTATTTTGGAGCGCACTTCCACAAGCTACTAAACATATATAAATATGATAAATAAATTAGACTAAAATTAATTAGATCAGATATGTTGTAGTGCACTGTCACAACCCAGCAAAGCAAAATAATCGTTTTTTTTCCGATTATGTTGTTTTCGTAATTGTGGCAGGCCAAAATCGTAATTGCGATTACAATACGATGAATTGCACAGCCATAACACACAGAGACACACACACTTTTTGTCTAACATGCTAACACAGTTCTGTGTACTGTTATGCTGTTATGTTCAGTCATTGTTCTTATGTTGAACATGAATACATTTACTTTGTAAGTAATTATGGGACGTATTTCTTCTTTCATAGCAATTTTCCTTCATACTTTATTGCCGTGAAATAGGTCTTAAATTCTATTCAAAGTGGTCTTAAAAAGTCTTAAATTTGAGTTGGCGAAACCTGCAGGAACCCTGTTATTGCACTTTTGGCAACGAGCATTGTCCACATCGAGGCGGGTAAAGTTTAACCACACCTCGGAGCGCGTTCTCTCCGCCATCTCCGCAGTGTGTTGCTGCATGTAGCAGCTGCGTGTGTGTAAACTGCCCCGCCCCCTCGCACACAGACCGGGGAGAGAGATCTCGTCTGATCGAAAATACATCATAGACGCATTTATTTGTCTTTTAACATATTAGAAACAAGTTGGCGACACCAAGACTGCGATATAATGTTTTTGTAGCAACAATACATGACATATATTTTTTTAATGTCTCCAGTACCGATAAAAAGACCAATAACGTTGGAGCTTAACGGTGCGTAAAACACGTGATGACGTCACCAACGAATCGACAACTGAATTAGTTGGCAACTAATTTGGTAATCGATTAAGTCGATTAGTTTGTTGCAGCCCTAGCCAGAAACGGGGTTAACATAGTCATCATTGCCTGTGAGAATCAGAGAACGCAGTGCATGAACTGGGCAGTCGATGCTGTATTTAAACGTGTCATGTGATGAGGAATACTCAATCAACGGGTTGTCTGTGCTAGTCCAATCAGTACTAGATTCCCAGTCTTTAACGATTGGGCCCAAATCTCTCCATCTATCAGTGGGGCCCCTGGCTAGTAAAATGTGTGGGACCGCCCCTGGGATTTGATACAGCTTGTGTTGTGTGGGTGTGAGTGTAACAGAAATAGCACTGCGCAGCGAACTCCAATACATAGTTTTAAGCATGAGTTCATCATTTACACATTCTAACAGAAAACTCTCATCATAGTATTGACATGGATCATTAACAACGTTAGCAGTACAATGCAAATGAGGAGCCTCCATGAACACAGCAGATGGAAAGACACGCTGATTAGTCAAATGCAGCAATTCCTGAGAATCAGGATATGTCAGCAGCCATTGATACATATTCAACAGATCTCCATCATCAAATGAGAGTTTTTGAACCATCGTAGGAGATGGCCGTCGGACTTGAAGACCCTCATTTGTGGAAATGAGGGTCCAAGCCAAACCGGAGAATCAGATCTCTGCCCAGTAAATGTATTGGGCAGACCGATGATAAAGAAAACTGTTTTTGACTGATGTGGGAAATGGGTGTCTGTCATCACCGTTATCTCTACACTGAAGTGGTACATAAAACTTCTCCTTTACAGTTACCCCAGCAGCTCCTATTGTGTGAATAAATCTACCACTGAATTTGCAATCAGGCAAATCTGCCTTTTTTACCACAGAATGTGTACCCCAGAATCAACCAAAATGTAACATCAACACCCATGATAGCTAAAGTTAGTGTGGGACATTTCTTAAATGCTGTTTCAGTGTCATATTTCAAATATGTACCCTCTTTAACCACAGACATGTCTTCTAAATGTTCCAATTTCTCAATAGCCTGCATGATGTGTGTGTGTCACTTCCCTGTTCAGATGCTGCAGGCTGAATTTCCGTCTCGCTCGATTGGGCCCCCTTCCTCCCTTTCTGGTGTAGGTCAGTCTGATTGTGAATGGCCCTGTCCACGCTGTCCCCCGCTGCCAGTGTTCTGTGGGCAGTCCCGGATCCAATGTTCAATACTGCCACACTTAAAACATCTTTCGTCGTTTGAAGGTCTTGCTTCTCGTCCTCTGCCTCGGAAAACCTCCTCTGCCTCTCCCTCGGTATTGTGAGCGGCCAGCATTCTGCGCTGTGGCTGTGAGTCCGTTGAGAAGGCATTACTGAGGTGTGTCCCCCAAACACCTGCTTGGTTCCCTAGGGCATCGGGTTTGTTTATCCCGCTGTTGTCCCAGAATACTTGGGCCTGATGGGGGTGGACGAGCTTGGAGTTGCCGGGAGTCTGCTGACTGCATGGCTGGGCTTGTAGTGGCGGGGGAGGTGGGCCAGCCGGATTGCCAGGGTTGTACACCGGGGGAGGGAAAGGATACCCAGAGTCGAGAGAGGGTCATTCAGGCCTGCAATGAAAGGATACAGAGATGTCTGGGGTTTAAATTGTTTTGGAAATAATTTATTTTCCTTCTTTTCTTCACATTCATCTTCAACCTTAATATTTCTTTATTGCCGAGGCCAACTGCCCTCCTTTCACGGCATTCTGCTTCATCCTCCCAGTATTTTTAAACACTTTCTGTGTGTGTCCAGCTTTTCTAAGTATTTTACTTTAATTTTACTCTTTCTTTTTCATTCCATCTTCACACTCTTGTAATTAGCCTTTAGGTCTTTGATTTTTATTTACTCAAAGAGCCTCCCTTTGAAAATCTGAACATTTCCGTCCAGATATTTAATTTAGACAGACTGTTCTTTCACCCATATTTTGCTCGCATGACATCTACAATCGGGCCCTCAGGAGGTTGGCCTGCCCCCCTACTCTGCTTTGTCCCCATGGAGAAAGTCTTAAGTGTTACCTCCGTACAAATCACACAAAACTGATCGTAAAACCTTTTACGACGGATATACCAAATATCCTACTTTTGAGCAGCCCGCCTAATAAATGTCTTGGAGGTTAATTACGTTTTACTTTTAAAACAATTAGAAATTGTACATCTCACCGAGCATTGAAGGCCTTTTGAGTTTGTTGGATCTCGTGAAGTCAATCGGTTTCACCCCAGCGCTGGTCCTCTCGTCCCGTACATTTTCTGTCGAGGTAGAGGAGAATCCGAGGATCCCGGAGCAACCACCAGCGTCCGTAGGTGTCCCCAATCAAACTTGCAGAGATCCTGCCGACAACGCCAAGTTGATACGGAAATCTTAGACCTAGTCAATACTGTGGAGATATACATTTAGAATGATCAATCAATAAACTGGTGAAACAAACTGAGTTGTCTTTCTGGTTCTTTATTCGAGACGCCTCGAAGCACAAGTCTCACAGAGTACAGCAGGAGTGTGCGCAATAGTCACAGAATAGCAAAGCTTCTATACAAGATAGGGCGGGCAGACAGAGTTTTGTGTAGCTAGGCGTAACGCCTCAGAAATCTGCTTTCACACGGATGTCTCGTATCGCTATTAGACACCTGTGTCCTTGAGCTGTAGAAAGTATAACGGTTATCAGATTATGGAAGTTCAAACTTTGTGTGAAGAGGAGTAGTTTCAACATAGTCTGCCAAATCAGCTCTGTGGCCTTGAAGCGCTTAATAATAATAACGCTCATTAGAGTATGCACAGAAAACAGCACTTATCAAGAAATGGTAGTGTTAGACAATGCTTTTAGAAGCATTGGTTTTACCATATAAGGTAACATAAGAAATTTACAGTAACTTTTGTGAACAGGATAAAAACGATGTTTCTTTTCTCTCCGTCTCCTCACAGTGACGTGCAGCTAACAGAGGAGGCGGTGCGGCGCTACCTGATCCGTAAACCGATGACCACCAAAGACCTGCTGAAGAAGTTCCAGACCAAAGCGCACGGGTTTGAGCCGCGAGCAGACGGTCAACGTGCTGGCTCAGATCCTGAAGCGCCTCAATCCCGAGCGCAAGAACGTGAACGACAAAATGCATTTCTACCTAACCGAATAAGCGATGGAAGAAAGGTATTAAGGGGCAGGGGGGATGGAAAGGGGGGGGACATGACCTCTTCAGTCAGAAAAGTACGATCTGTGGAAGAGAGGCTTTGTGTCCGTGTCTGATTTTGTTTTTCTTGCACTGAAATCTAACAGTAAATAATGGAAACCGTGTTATTGTGACTGAAAACAAACTGCATTTCTATAGTTTCTCTGTGGTGAGCCTAGAGCCCACTGGATTAAAGAAAAAGTCTTTAACTTGTTTTTCTTAGGTAGAATTTTTTCCAATAAAATTTGAAAATCAGCCGCTGTGTAAGGCTTTACTTTATCCCCATATCCCTCATATACTTATCTTCATCATAGTTTTAGAGGGGTGGTGTCAAATTCAGTCATTTGTTGTGATTTGTTTTGCAAAGTATCCCATATTTGCATATGACTGTTTTGAGGTCCGATGGCTATGTTTCTTATATTTATTATTAGATCAGTTTATTATTGACCTTTTCAAATCAGTTTCATTCGTGTTTTTAAGAAGGTGTAGATAAAACCCTGTTCCTTTTGAGATTAAAAGTTGAAGAGGCTCCAGGGGCCTCATTTATAAAGGGATATATGGGTGGTTGACGTGACGCCTTGTTTTTTCTGTTCATGGTGACAAATATATATAATAACTGGTGATGTTTTATTAAAATCTCTATTTTTATAACATCTTGATCTTCAATAACCAATCCATCCTGTAATTCATGAGCCCTATACTTCTAATATTTAATATTTGGTTTGAAACATGAACAATGTCCACTGGTGTGAATGTGGTCACATTGCTAATCTTCAAACTTACTGTAATAAACAAAATAATACAATAAAATACTTTAAATACCTTTTATACACATAATAGCAATGTTTACTTTATGAAACTATAGGTTTTAAGTATCATGTACCAAATACAAATGCTTATTGACGCATTACATTTTGTCCACAAAACAGATGTCCACCTAGTGTGACACCATTTGTGAATATAGAACGGGCATTAATTTGGGGACCCATCATTGAGAGAGGGCCTTATTTATCCAGGAAACTTCCAGAAGACATCCCCTGGACCACATGCAATGAACAGAGGGTGAGTTTTGGCTCAGATATTTATCATAATATTTGCTTTTTTTTTGTTGTCAGAAATGGGAACCGATACGCTGTCCTTTGGTGTGACTTAATGAAATTGTTGATATGAACATTTTAATACATTTATATTATTTTACATTTAAATATGATGTAAACCTTACAGTGTAAGTTTGGATTGAAGGCTCTCTAGCATACAGCTAGGCCGCAAACTGACAATGTAACTGAAAATGTCCACTGGTGTGACAGCATTGTCCTATAGTGTGACGTAAGTCAACGTCACACTAGTGGAAATGGCTGTCACACCAGTGGACGTAGGTTATAAATAAGGCCTAGATAGATGCATTTTAAAATTAATTTAGACTACTTATATAATACGTTTTCTAACCTTTTGAGTACACCGAAAGTAAAACATTTCTACTGTTTTCTATTTGTTTAGTTTGAGGTCCAGGCGGAAGGTATGAGAGACAGGCAGACGATGACTAGTAAGGATAGGACAAGAAAGTACAGGGAGAGGTTGAATGAAGATCCAAGGAGGAGAGAGGATCTCTTGAGAGAGAGACGCAGAAAGTAAATATAACATGCCACAAGAATGATTTAAACGACTAAAATGTTTCATTACATGGGCAGAAATGCTTAAGGTTTTGTCCTTTTTTCTGCAGATATCAGGAGAAAGAGTGAATGGAGAAATTGTTAGCCTCAGTGTGAAGTCTGTGTCAGCAGCAACAAAAAAAGCGGCTTCAAGAAAATGAAGAAGAACTCAAAAAGGAGATGTAGTGCAAGGGACAGGGCCAATAAGGCTATACTTGAACTAACTCCACCTCAGGTCAATGAAGTCCTAGTACCTCTTTTATGCAGTACACCAACACATTCCCCCAATGAGATGGCCTCCAATCAAACCCAAGGGATTAAAAAGAAAATCCGCTGTCAAAAAGCAGCTGAAGAAGCTAATGATTCAAAATAAGAAATTACAAGTTAAAGCAGAAAAACGAAAAGCTGAGAGGTTTAGAAGGCAGAATCAATGCCTCATTACAGACACGGAACATTTGTGGGAAAAATCCCTCAAGAACAAAACAGTCCAAACAAGGATACATTGCTGGACAAAGAAAACTCAAGTGGAGTCCTTCTTGACTAGAGATGAGAACAGCAGACTTCTCCCTGGGAAAAAGACATTATTGATAGGAAAGAAAAAATGCAGAGGAGAGTACTAGCAACATCCTTTAGTTGATTTGCACAAGAGTACAACCAGACATGTGAAGCACATCATGCAATATCATATAGACAGTTTGTACGATATAAGCCATTTTTTGTCACACGAAGCCGATCAAATGATCGTTAATACATGTGTCTGCTACCAGCATGAAAACATGCGGCTCCGAATTGACAGCTTGTCACAGAGGGGTATACTCTCCTCAAAAAGCCTATCCACATCTCCTCTCAAGTATTACCTGTAATACTGAAACTTACATTGTATGAATCGAACATGCACAAAGTGCTGCTATGATGAAATCAAGCTTGCGGCTTATAACCCAGACGAGCGAGCCAGATGGGAACACTGGACGAAGGAAGACGTGGTGGTTGGGAACAAAACATATAAAAACTCTGTCCCCAGAGTCAGAACTAAACATGGTAAAGCAGCGTTCAGTTATTATGCTCCAAATATCTGGAACAAACTCCCAGAAACCTGCAGGTCTGCTGCAACTCTGACTACTTTTAAATCCAGGCTGAAGACTTTTCTTTTTGTCGCTGCTTTTAATTGAATTATTCATATCTTAGACTGCACTGTAACTTTTATCCATGTATTTTTTCTTTTAATGTTTATCCATGTATTTCTTCTTTTAATGTTTATTTATTAGCTTTTCTTTTTAATGACTGATTATTAAATGCCATGTTCTTAATGTCTTTCATTTGTTGTAAAGCACTTTGAATTGCCTTGTGTTGAAAAGTGCTCTATAATAAATAAACTTGCCTTGCCTTGCCTAAAGAAAACAGAAAATGGTACAGTGTCAAAACTAACCCAGACGAGCGAGCCAGATGGGAAACACTGGCCGAAGGAAGACGTGGTGGTTGGGAACAAAACATGTAAAAACTGGGTAAAGAAACAGAAAATGGTACAGTGTCAAAACTTGTTGAGGAATTCAACAGAGAGTTGGACGCCATTGCGATCCATCATTTCAACTGGCTTCACCAGGCCCAGAAATTCAGGCAACTGAAAGACAACCTGAGAGAGAACGAAATAGTTCTACATGTTGACTTCTCTGAAAATTATGCCTGTAAATTGAACACAGAGATTCAAGCATTTCATTTTGGAGGAAGGTAGGAAGGTAGGAAGGTAGCGCAGCTACCTTCCTCTGCACTATCCTATCCGGAGGATCGTGTCCGTCATGGCAGTGGGTGGACATCAAAACATTTTCAAATCTGGTTTCGCTCTCACGAGGAAACGTCGCGCTACATTCCTGCTGCCAGAGGTTTGGTTTCAGGGCAACCTGCAGGTCTGCTGCAACTCTGACTACTTTTAAATCCAGGCTGAAGACTTTTCTTTTGTCGCTGCTTTTAATTGAATTATTCATATCTTAGACTGCACTGTAACTTTTATCCATGTATTTTTCTTTTAATGTTTATCCATGTATTTCTTCTTTTAATGTTTATTTTATTAGCTTTTCTTTTTAATGACTGATTTTAAATGCCATGTTCTTAATGTCTTTCATTTGTTGTAAAGCACTTTGAATTGCCTTGTGTTGAAAAGTGCTCTATAAATAAACTTGCCTAAAGAAAACAGAAAATGGTACAGTGTCAAAACTAACCCAGACGAGCGAGCCAGATGGGAACACTGGACGAAGGAAGACGTGGTGGTTGGGAACAAAACATATAAAACTGGGTAAAGAAAACAGAAAATGGTACAGTGTCAAACTTGTTGAGGAATTCAACAGAGAGTTGGACGCCATTGCGATCCATCATTTCAACTGGCTTCACCAGGCCCAGAAATTCAGGCAACTGAAAGACAACCTGAGAGAGAACGAAATAGTTCTACATGTTGACTTCTCTGAAAATTATGCCTGTAAATTGAACACAGAGATTCAAGCATTTCATTTTGGAGGAAGGTAGGAAGGTAGCGCAGCTCTCACGAGGAAACGTCGCGCTACATTCCTGCTGCCAGAGGTTTGGTTTCAGGGCCCACGCGTTATGCCATTACGAGTGGCATAAATAAGAATTCATGACGTGGAATCCTTCTTTGATTTATTCTTTATGCCTGAGATCATCAGTAGTATTGTCGACATGACACACCTGCATGGGGGACGTTCGGTGGCAAAGTGGAGGGATGTTGATGCCACAGATGTTTGAGCAAACATTGGATAGGATAGTGCAGAGGAATGTAACGCAGCTACGGGATGGGCTCCTCTGTGTCCTCTCCACTTTCAGGGGAAGGGTCAGACGAAGAACGATCAGACTCCACCACAAGCATCTGATCATTTCTCTAAGCATGGCTTCACGTGGCGGCGCAACGAATATTCTTGTTACTCCTGTGGCAATCTCTGGTGCTATCATACCCTTTGTGGTGTGATTGAGGAGGGGATCACTAAGCACTTTAGTGAACATCAGGCTTTTTTCATCCAAAAGGTTTTGTAGTCCTTCATACATCTCAACCTCATCACCATCTTGTTGTTCCTTCAGCAGTTCCTCCAGCAGCTCCTCAACCTCCTCAGCAAAGGACCTCATCGATTCCTCTGTATCAACTTGGGATTTGGGGCAGAATTGTTCCTTCTTCTCGGCCCCCATCTGACAAATGAACTGTTTGGCAAACTATTTGGCAAAAAAGTGTTTTATCCTTGTGCTGACACCTTTCAAGCACAGTTCAGATCCACACTAGATTCTCCTTCTCAGGGGTGTTTCTGTTTCAGAGGATGAGTCCTGCAGCTGAAGTTACAGGCTGCATGAGACTTCTTGTCCCACAGAGAAGCTCCTCTTCATCTTACTGCTTGTTGCGTATCACAGGAATGAAATGATCATCAGCCAACGACACATATTTGAAGCTTTGGCTTTGCAGCCAGGTGTTTTTATTTACTTCAAGGAGTATATGTATCGCTGTGTATGTCTGTTTGCTAAAGAGACATTATCAAAGGACTTTGAAGTTCCAAACAATTCAAAACATCGAGGTCAAGCTGGGTCAAGATTATACATCTGTTTACCTCAAAGACACATGAAACAGCACAAATGAAAAACAAAACGCCATGAGAGCACACAATCACTCACCACACATACAAGGTATAAGGAGGTTTAATATGTAAGAGTGTGTATGAGTTTGGGAATGAGGGAGTGAGAGAAAGAGAGAGAGAGAGAGAGAGAGAGAAAGAAAGATATGAGGCGAAAACTGCTGTAAACCAAATCTACTGTATATTGTTGTCTGTGCACACACACTGTACATCAGACACACACACACACATTCTCAGCTGATACCACTCTTCCACATCCATACCAACACACCTACATCATATTAGTTGCATACATGTACTCCAATGGTGGCAGGGCCCCATTATACAACAGGCAAAGAAACCAAGCAATGACAGCATGTAATTCAATGGTAAAATGTCACATCTGGTGATATAGAGTAAAAAGGACAAATTGAACTATTTTCCTCCAATATAAACCCCTGACATTACAAAATGCATGATTTATACCGGTATGGCGGAGAGATCAAAATATGTGGTTATTAATGGGAGTGGATGGGAAATGTTTGTCCGCGAGTGGCTAATGTGTGACCTTTTTGTTTAATCTGATTCTGTGCAAACAACTAATTATGCCACCCAAAATCAATGTTGTTGCTAATCTTTGACATATCCAAGACTGTTATAAAAAAAAGAGCCAAGTCCCCAGATATGTATTTTTTGAAAAATAACTAATTTTCTCTGTTTCATCATGAAAAAAAACAGCGGTTTCATGTATTCAAAATGGCATTTAAAGGGTTAAAATCCTGAAAATTATTACATTTTTGGTATTTTTCTATTAGTGCGGAAGTTGCTTTAAAGATTGAACCCAAAAAAGTTGTGAAAAAAACCTTTAATATAATGTTTTTATCAAAGCATTTTGCAGTGGACATTTTTGTCTCGAATGACTAATTTGCGTAGTCCCAATCGAATGATACCAGAGGGTTAAAGAAACTTGCTTTACAATAGAATAGTGATCATTTTTCAGCTCGTTGATGGTCCCTTCATGTCCGGGGCAATGTCATAGTTGGCCACGAACCAGTCGCAGGTCATCTTGATAGCTTGGTGGAAGAGAAAATAAAGAACAATTTCAGAATGCTGAGAGTGCATGCAATTGCGGACCTATTACTAAACTATGTTTAGTACAGGAAGTGTAGGATGTGCATTTCTATGTATTGAAAAATTATTTTCAAATGTTCATTTCAGGAGCTCTTATTTCAATCAGGAGAGACTTGTTTAAAGAACATTTATTGACACATGCCATATGATAAATGTTAAGTCTTTGGCGATTAAACCCCGATCCTGAAATCGTATATCTAAAGGGGGGATGCAGCGTGAGCATATAGGGAACCACCCCAGGGGTCTTAGAGCATGTGGTTCTCAACTGGTGGGTTCACGGACCCGTTTCGAGTGGGTGTGAGTGAAAATCAGATCAGAGGAGAAAGGTGGAGGTGTGTGTTTGTGCGGAGATATGGAGGTGTGTGTTTGTGCGGAGATATAGCGATGTGTGAGATGACTGTGATTAACGGCACTGAGCTGATGCATTATTCTTCCGTCATCACCTTCACCCTCCGCCAGAAGTCGTGACTGAGTTTTATTTGGGGGTGTAGCGAGTTGTTCCTGTACATTGCTGCCAACACGAAGGCCGCCCCACACAGGTTAGCTACTACCGGCTAAGCTGTCACTCGTCCCCAGCGCCATACGTCTGGTTTCTCCGCCTCGAGAGAAAACCTGCGGCTACAACCAAAACGACTACTCGTCCGCCTCAGCAGTGCAGTGCCAGGAATAAGCGTGTCGAGGCGGGGGAAGAGGAGGGAGAGGAGTCGCTGCTTCGGACCGGAGAGGAACCGGGGCCAGCTCTGCTCTGCTGTACGAGTCTACTTTACGAGTCACGGAGGAGGGCCCGTGTTCTGCTGAATCGGAGGCCTGCTCTGGTGCCATCCACCTGTCTTGGTTCTGGTGTGAAGGCCTGCTCCTGCCTGTTTCTGCTTCTACGGGTGCGAAAGCCTGATCTGAGATACTGCGAAGAAACTTGGAGAGTTGCTACGCTGCTGCCTCCCTGACTGGCTCTTGCTGCTGTCCTGAAGTGGTTCTTGCTCCGGGAACAGCGTGGATACTGTTGTGCTGGACTGGGAGAATGGCGGGTGTCGTGTTTCTGCTGTGCCTTTTTTTGGCTGTGCTGGACAAGGAGAAGATCGCTAGTCATCCTGAAAAATCTACTGGATTCGGGTATGTTCTGCCGCCTGCAGTGGACATCCCCTGTTCAGTTTCGGAGGTGTTGCACAAACAATTGCTGGTTGCACTGTCGTGGACATTCATTTCGGAAAATGTTTGTCTTTCTCACATGCCTGCCACGATGGTCCTTCAGAGTTGTTTTTTAAACTCTAATCTCACTTTCGCGAAGTTTGCTGGTGACTCTAGAACAGCTGACAATGTATGTGTGTTGATTAAGAGGAAAAGGTGCTTGGTATTTTTATTGTTGTTACTATCAGGAAATGTACAGCCAGATCCAGGTCCACCTAGCAGTATTAGTCAAATAGCTACTCCTGCTGATTTTATATCTAGATCTGGGCTAGGTTTAAGTCATTTAAATGTGCGTAGTCTGTTACCTACATTTTGTCCGTATTTGGGCGAGTTCGACTGATGCTGATGTCATTGTCTTATCAGAAACGAGGCTAGATAAATCCATTTTGGCGTCTGACATTTACATAAATGGTTACAGTGTATATCGTACTGACCGGCCTAAAAAAGGTGTTGGCGTTGCCATTTATGTGAAAAATAAGTTTTGTGTAACTAATATGGTTTCCAAATCTGTTAGTAAACAGCTAGAATTTTTAGCCGTGAATATTGAGGTAACAAAGGGTCAACAGGTCATGGTGGTGGGCTGCTACAGGGCCCCCTTGGCTGTCAAGGACTCTTTATCGTCATTGGCAAGACTGTTATCACAACTTTCCTACAAGGAAATAGTGCTGCTTGGTGATTTTAATTGGGACTGGTTAACTTCTGTGTCAGAGGATTTTAAAAAGCTGTGTACCTCTTTGAACTTTACCCAGATTATAGACAGTCCTACTCGCCCAAATATTAAGTACCCAAATAAATCCTCCTTAATTGATCTAATTTTAACAAATGTTCCACATAAATACTCATCTGTGGGAGTATTTGCTAATGATGTGAGTGACCACTGTGTTGTAGCCACAATTAGGGACACTAATGTCCAAAAGGTTAAACCATGTATCATCACAAAGAGAGACAAAAAACACTTTGTGGAGCAGGGTTTTTTACATGATCTGTTTGATTTTGATTGGGGTAGAATCAATCTGCGTACTGATGTAGAAACTGCATGGTCTTATTTTTATCTTGGTTTTATGAAAATTATAGATAGACATGCACCCCTGCGTAAATTTAAAGTGAAAGGACGAAACAATCCCTGGTTTTCTGCTGAGCTGTCCAGTCTACATCATGAGAGAAATAATGCTTGGGATAAGGCAAGGAATTCAGGCTCAGAGGTAGAATGGCTACGCTTTAGGCAGCTAAGAAATAGCTTCACATCTCAAGTAAAAAGTGCAAAATCAAAGTACTATTTGTCAGTTACCACAGAAAACCTGAATAATCCTGGGAAATTTTGGAAAGCCATAAAATCGATTTCCACTGGTGATATCCCAAATGAGCTACCTCCGTGCCTCACCACAGTATCTGGCATTATATCAGACAGGGCTACTATGCTAAATTGCCTTAATAAGCATTTTGTGTCTTGTGGCTCTCTGTTTGATTCTGTCACTGACTGTACTTCTGCTTCTGTGAACGCTCCAATCCTTGACTCTGAACAATGTGGTCTGGAAAACCCTTTCAGTTTTACTCCTTTAACTATTGGTATTGTTCATGAAGCATTATCCAAGTTAGATCCTAGGAAACCGGCTGGCCCGGACAACTTAGAACCTTTCTTTTTAAAGATAGCTGCAGATTTTATTGCTCCACCTCTTACTTCTCTTTTTAACCTCAACCTCAGCACAAATACAATCCCAAAAGTATGGAAGTCTGCTTATGTCTTGCCTTTACTGAAAGGAGGGGAGGCAACTATTTTAAATAACTATAGGCCAATCTCAAAATTGTCAGTTCTGGCTAAGGTGCTCGAATGACTTGTGAGTGAACAAGTAAAGGAGTTTTTATGTTTAAATGATATCCTGACTAAACACCAGTCAGGATTCAGAAAAAAACACAGCACCATCACTGCGACAATGAAAGTGGTAAATTACATTACTAGTATTTTAGATAATAAGCAGAGTTGTGCAGCTCTGTTTATTGACCTTTCCAAAGCGTTTGACACCATTGATAATCGCATTTTAAAGCAGAGGCTACTCAGTATTGGCATATCCAGCCATGCAGTGGGGTGGTTTGTGAACTACCTCTCTGAAAGGTCCCAATGTGTTCATTTTGATGGACTGTCTTCTGAGTGGTTAAACATTTCTAATGGTGTACCACAAGGTTCTGTTTTAGGACCACTTTTATTCTCCATATATATTAACAGCGTAGGTGAAAATGTGGATGAAGCTACTTTACATTTTTATGCGGATGATACTGTGATGTATTGTGCAGGTCCCTCCATTAAAGAGGCTGTTGTTAAATTACAGGCTGTTTTTAACACTATTCAGACTCAGCTCTCTGAATTAAAGCTTCTTTTAAATGTGGATAAAACAAAGGTAATGCTCTTTTCAAAAGCAAAAAAGACACCAGAGCCTGTTTCAGATATTGTAACTACGCAAGGAACAAAACTTGAAGTTGTTACCTGTTACAAATACCTTGGTATCTGGCTTGATGATTGTCTCTCTTTTAAACTTCATGTCAATAACCTGCTTAAAAAACTGAGGGTTAGGCTAGGGTTCTTTTACAGAAACAAGTCCTGTTTCTCGCTTGAGGCCAGGAAAAGGCTAGTCACTGTGACCTTTTTACCTGTGCTGGACTATGGTGATTTGTTGTATATGAATGCACCTGCCAATTACCTGAGCAAATTGGATGCTGCGTATCACAGTGCTCTGAGATTTGTCACAAATTGTAAAACGCTTACACATCACTGTACACTGTATACCAAGGCAGGTTTACCATCACTCTCTGTACGGAGGCTCAGTCACTGGTACACTTTTATTTATAAAGCTATGTTGGGCAAACTCCCGTATTACATCTGTTCGCTGGTAAAGCAGAAAGTTGCAAGCAGCTATTGTCTGAGATCACAGGATGTAGTCTTATTAGATGTACCAAGAGTGAGGACTGTCTTAGGTAAGACTTCCACTATCTCCTCTTTGCTCTTCTCTCTGTGAGGAGCAAGCTGTCAGAACAAAGTGAAAAACAAACAATGCATAAAATATTATAAATATGTCGGGTAGTAATAGATTAATATATTTTCTTCTCAGAGTGTACCAGAATGCGTAGTTTATATGTTAGTTTTTCAAAAAATCTAATGGGGAGAATCCCCCCAGACCCCCCTGCTGGGGTTGGGTTTCAGCATGCGTGCCTTTTATGTTACACAGTTCAGCTTTGATTCCATCATCTCATTAAAACTTTTTTTAAAGCATACTTTAGTTCTGTGAAGGGATATAAGGGATATATGCACTGTACTTCACTTTAATTAATATTGTATGCTGAAAAGCGTAATATATATATATATATTACAGCACGATCTTTTGTTGAATAGCTTTGAGTGGTTCAAAATGTTGGGTCGCGATTCATTGTCAAAGTAAAAAGTGGGCCCCGAGGCCTGACCAGCTGAGAACCACTGGTCTAGACACTGGTGTTGATGCTCAAGATCTGGATTTGATGAGGAGATGGGATGAAGAGGGGATGTGATGAGGTCTTTGGATTAGCTCTCCTGGCACAGGATGTGATGAAAGGAGGTGAATGGGGAGGAGGTGGTCGGCAGCAAGAACACCTGAAATCACAGCTGACTGCAGGAGAGAGGAGAACCATTTTAAAGTTTGGCTGCAGCACGATGATTGGCTGCTGAGATTGAGGTGAATGTAATAGGTCAGCAGAAATCCCGTGATGAGCTGATTATAAGCAGCCAGTCTTCCTGAAAGAACTTGCGCTGAGCTTCATTTGTATGTAGTACAGGAGCAAGTAGAGACTAGCCTCGCCCCAAGGCAAAACCAACGGCAGTTTGGTGTGCTGCCTTTGTGCTATCATATGCACAAAGGCAGCAAGAACACCTGAAATCACAGCTGACTGCAGGAGAGAGGAGAACCATTTTAAAGTTTGGCTGCAGCACGATGATTGGCTGCTGAGATTGAGGTGAATGTAATAGGTCAGCAGAAATCCCGTGATGAGCTGATTATAAGCAGCCAGTCTTCCTGAAAGAACTTGCGCTGAGCTTCATTTGTATGTAGTACAGGAGCAAGTAGAGACTAGCCTCGCCCCAAGGCAAAACCAACGGCAGTTTGGTGTGCTGCCTTTGTGCTATCATATGCACGGCCCTATTTGATCAAATCAAGTCATTCACAAGTGCTTAACAGTATCACTTTTTTAGCATTAAAAAGGTGAAACTGACCTTCATTCAGAGGTGTGAAGGTGAAGTTGGGGCGGGGCGGTAGCGTCTTAGCTTAGCATTGGAGGTCTTCTTCATCTGGCCATCAGACATGGTGGTGTCAAACTGATGTTAGCGGTTAAGGTGTCTGAAAAAATCTCCCTTGGAAGTGGTTGCTCTAGATTAGGCATCACTAAAAGAGAATGTTATGAATAATTATTTTCTTACCCATATTGTGCATCCCTAATAGGAAATAAGGTTAAAAATCTAATGGGGGAGAATCCCCCCAGACCCCCCTGCTGGGGTTGGGTTTTCAGCATGCGTGCCTTTTTATGTTACACAGTTCAGCTTTGATTCCATCATCTCATTAAAACTTTTTTAAAGCATACTTTAGTTCTGTGAAGGGATATAAGGGATATATGCACTGTACTTCACTTTAATTAATATTGTATGCTGAAAAGCGTAATATATATATATATATTACAGCACGATCTTTTGTTGAATAGCTTTGAGTGGTTCAAAATGTTGGGTCGCGATTCATTGTCAAAGTAAAAAGTGGGCCCCGAGGCCTGACCAGCTGAGAACCACTGGTCTAGACACTGGTGTTGATGCTCAAGATCTGGATTTGATGAGGAGATGGGATGAAGAGGGGATGTGATGAGGTCTTTGGATTAGCTCTCCTGGCACAGGATGTGATGAAAGGAGGTGAATGGGGAGGAGGTGGTCGGCAGCAAGAACACCTGAAATCACAGCTGACTGCAGGAGAGAGGAGAACCATTTTAAAGTTTGGCTGCAGCACGATGATTGGCTGCTGAGATTGAGGTGAATGTATAGGTCAGCAGAAATCCCGTGATGAGCTGATTATAAGCAGCCAGTCTTCCTGAAAGAACTTGCGCTGAGCTTCATTGTATGTAGTACAGGAGCAAGTAGAGACTAGCCTCGCCCCAAGGCAAAACCAACGGCAGTTTGGTGTGCTGCCTTTGTGCTATCATATGCACAAAGGCAGCAAGAACACCTGAAATCACAGCTGACTGCAGGAGAGAGGAGAACCATTTTAAAGTTTGGCTGCAGCACGATGATTGGCTGCTGAGATTGAGGTGAATGTAATAGGTCAGCAGAAATCCCGTGATGAGCTGATTATAAGCAGCCAGTCTTCCTGAAAGAACTTGCGCTGAGCTTCATTTGTATGTAGTACAGGAGCAGTAGTAGAGACTAGCCTCGCCCCAAGGCAAAACCAACGGCAGTTTGGTGTGCTGCCTTTGTGCTATCATATGCACAAAGGCAGCAAGAACACCTGAAATCACAGCTGACTGCAGGAGAGAGGAGAACCATTTTAAAGTTTGGCTGCAGCACGATGATTGGCTGCTGAGATTGAGGTGAATGTAATAGGTCAGCAGAAATCCCGTGATGAGCTGATTATAAGCAGCCAGTCTTCCTGAAAGAACTTGCGCTGAGCTTCATTTGTATGTAGTACAGGAGCAAGTAGAGACTAGCCTCGCCCCAAGGCAAAACCAACGGCAGTTTGGTGCTGCCTTTGTGCTATCATATGCACGGCCCTATTTGATCAAATCAAGTCATTCACAAGTGCTTAACAGTATCACTTTTTTAGCATTAAAAAGGTGAAACTGACCTTCATTCAGAGTGTGAAGGTGAAGTGGTTGGGGGGTAGCGTCTTAGCTTAGCATTGCTGGAGGTCTTCTTCATCTGGCCATCAGACATGGTGGTGTCAAACTGATGTTAGCGGTTAAGGTGTCTAAAAAAATCTCCCTTGGAAGTGGTTGCTCTAGATTAGGCGTCACTAAAAGAGAATGTTATGAATAATTATTTTCTTACCCATATTGTGCATCCCTAATAGGAAATAAGGTTAACAGTTTAGTGTTGATCTGTTCTGTATATCTCAGGGTCAGTAAACCAATAAGCATCTCAAAGTGATAAACTGGTCTGTGCACAATGTGCATCATTTGAAAATTATAAAAGGATACTTGTATTTTTCCTGTAAAATCCAGAGCCTTTGCGATCAAGTCCTCAGCCTCTTTGATTGAGAGTTCCTCCTCTTCACCCACTGAAAAGAAATCCACAGTAAAATGTATATCAAAAGACATTTGTTTTTAAAAAGAACTCCCCCAGTTGTTTTTGTCATATTAAACAATTGGAAAAATACCCAGAAGCACATTTTAATGATTGCTACAGGTGAGCAGAGTTCACTCACCAGAGAGGATAATGGGGTCAATTTCCTCATATTCTCTCAGGACCCAAACGATTAGACGACCCACATCCTGAGAGTAAGTCGCAGACCATTTAAGAATGTTTGTCATACTTATTTCCTCTTGATAGCCAGAGATTCATTTGGCCAAAATAAAATAAAAATATACAAAGAAATTGTGCCACATGCCAATAATAAGGACTATATTGATGTCTCGTACCAGAGAGTAGATGAACTGTCTCCTCGGAGCTCCAGAGCCACAAACGGTAACAGGACTTCCGTCTTCTGTGAGAGGGAAAATAGTCTTTATTACATAGTTATTGTCTGTTTCTGTATGTTATTGACTGCTTCTTGTCAGTTTGGAAATCAAAGTGCATTAGTATGTCAGCGTTAATCACTTTTGGCTGTGTAAGTCTTGTTAATCAGTGCCGACAGCACATGACCGTTCTCTATGCTGAAGTTGTCATAGGGGCCAAACACATTGGTGGGGATGACCGCTGTGTAACGATGACCGTACTGCTGATAGTACGCCCTGTCAACACACACACACACACACACACACAGTAATGAGACAGAGTAAGACACAGATGATCACTTTTTCTGCAGGCATTTATATTCCTTTTTTAACTCCCCACCACCAACAGTAAACAACATTTATTTGTTATGTCATGACATCCTTAACTAGAAACTTGATCCCTCACAGAGCCCATTGTGCTTGTTGACATTCACAAATTGAACTGAAAACACTTGTATCAGTGGATAACAATCAACTGGATGCTGTCACAGAGCAGTGGATTGTGTTCAGCCATATAGGCAAAGCCACAACCTGCCTACCTGCCTTACCGGGTGCTGATCCCACATTTCTTGCAAGGCAAGGCAAGGCAAGGCAAGGGCAACGCAAGGCAAGGCAAGGCAAGGCAATTAAATTAAAAAAAGCGGATGAATGCATGGTTTGTGTGCCCTGATTGAACCTGGGGGCTGTGTTGTCTGGAACCTTGTGTTCCTGGTAGGGTCTCCCATGGCAAATTGGTCTCAGGCAAGGGCCAGACTAAGATTGGTTCAAAAAGACCTCATGAAAGACGACACAAGGAGTGAGGGATACCCGGCCCGGAGGAAGCCCGGGGTCCCTTTCTGGAGCCAGGCCCAGAAGGCAGGACTCGTTGGCGAGCGTCTGGTGGCCGGGCTTGCCACGGAGCCCGGCCGGGCCAGCCCGAAAGGCCAACGTGGGCACACCCTCCGCTTCTCCATCCCGCGGGGCCCACCACCTACTGGAAACAACGATGGGTCGGGTGCGCTGCCAGAAGGGTGGCAGTGAAAGCGGAGGGTCTCGACGGACCAGACCCCGGGCGACAGAAGCTGGCTTTGGGGACGTGGAACGTCACCTCTCTGGGGGGGAAGGAGTCGGAGCTGTTGCGGGAGGTGGAGCGGTACCAGTTGGAAACTCTGGTTGGGCTCACCCTACGCACAGCGTCGGCTCTGGAACCTTACTTCTGGATAGGGGTTGGACTCTATTCTTCTCCGGTAGTTGCTCAAGGTGTGAGGTGCCGGGCGGGTGTGGGGGAATACTCACAGTCCCCGGTTGGGTGCTTCGTTTGTTGGAGTCTACCCCAGTGGACGAGAGGGTTGCCTCCCTACGCCTGCGGGTTATGGGGGGGGGAAAAACTCTGACTGTTGTGTGTGCTTATGCACCCAACAGCAGTTCAGAGTATACGGCCTTCTTGGAGACCCTGGAAAGAGTCCTGTATGGGGCTCCTGAAGGGGACTCTTTAATCTTGCTGGGAGACTTCAACGCACATGTGGGCAATGATGGAGACACTTGGAGGGGAGTGATTGGGAGGAACGGCCCCCCTGATCTGAACCGGAGTGGGTGGTTTGTTACTGGACTTCTGTGCTAGTCATGGATTGGCCATAACAAACACCATGTTCGAACATAGGGATGCCTCATAAGTGTACGTGGTACCAGAGCACCCTAGGCAGAAGGTCCATGATCGATTTCGTTATCGTATCATCGGACCTGAGGCCGTATGTTTTTTGGACACTCGGGTAAAGAGAGGGGCGGAGTTGTCAACTGATCACCCATCTGGTGGTGAGTTGGGTCGAGTGGCAGGGGAAGCCTCTGGATAGACCTGGTAAGCCCAAACGTGTAGTTCGGGTGAACTGGGAACGTCTGGAGGAGGCCCAGGTTCAGGAGGCCTTCAACTCACACCTCCGGCGGAGCTTTTCGGGCATTCCTGTGGAGGTTGGGGACATTGAACCAGAGTGGTCGGTGTTCAAAGCCTCTATTGCCGAAGCCGCGGCGGGGAGCTGTGGTCTCAAGGTCCTAGGTGCCTCAAGGGGCGGTAACCCTCGAACCTCCTGGTGGACACCGGTGGTCAGGGAAGCCGTCCGACTGAAGAAGGAGGCCTTCAGGGATTTGTTATCCCGGGGGACTCCCGAGGCAGTTGCAAGGTACCGACAGGCCCGAAGGGCAGCAGCCTCAGCCGTGGCCGAGGCAAAGCAGTGGGTGTGGGAGAAGTTCGGAGAGGACATGGAAAAGGACTTTCGGGCGGCACCAAAGTTGTTCTGGAAAACTGTCCCGACACCTCAGGAGGAGGAAGCAGGGGAACCATCCAAGCTGTGTACAGTAAGGATGGGACGTTGTTGACCTCAACTGATGGAGTGTTTAGGGCGTTGGAAGGAGCACTTTGAGGAACTCCTGAACCCGACAACTCCGTCCTCTATGTTAGAGGCAGAGCTGGAGTATGACGGGGGATCAACACCAATCTCCCGGGGGGAGGTCACTGAGGTTGTTAAACAACTCCACAGTGGCAAAGCCCCGGGGGGTGGATGAGATCCGCCCAGAAATGCTGAAGGCTCTGGGTGTTGAGGGACTGTCTTGGTTGACACGTCTCATCAACATTGCGTGGAAGTCGGAAACGGTACCGAAGGAGTGGCAGACCGGGGTGGTGGTTCCCCTTTTTAAAAAAGGGGGACCAGAGGGTGTGTGCCAATTACAGAGGCATCACACTACTCAGCCTCCCCGGGAAAGTTTACTCTAAGGTACTCGAAAGGAGGGTCAGGCCGATTGTCGAACCTCAGATTGAGGAGGAACAATGCGGATTCCGTCCTGGTCGTGGAACGACGGATCAGCTTTTTACTCTCGCAAGGATCCTGGAGGGGGCTTGGGAGTACGCTTATTCCGGTCCTACATGTGTTTTGTGGACTTGGAGAAGGCGTATGACCGGGTTCCCAGGGAGTTACTGTGGGAGGTGCTGCGGGAGTATGGGGTGAGGGGGGTCCCTTACTCAGGGCCATCCAATCTCTGTACTCCCAAAGCGAGAGCTGTGTCCGGCTCCTCGGCAGTAAGTCGGACCCATTTCCGGTGAGGGTTGGCCTCCGCCAGGGCTGCGCTTTGTCACCAATCCTGTTTGTAATATACATGGATCGGATTTCGAGGGCGTAGTCATGGGGGAGGGGGTCTGCAGTTCGGTGGGCTAAGGATTGCACCACTGCTTTTTGCAGATGATGTGGTTCTGATGGCTTCATCGGGTCTGCGACCGTTCAGCACTCACTGGATCGGTTCGCAACCGAGTGTGAAGCGGCTGGGATGAGGATCAAGCACCTCCAAATCTGAGGCATGGTTCTCCAGGCAGGAAACCGATGGATTGTCCACTCCAGTAGGGAATGAGTCCTTACCCCAAGTGAAGGAGTTTCAAGTATCTCGGGGTCTTGTTCTCGAGTGAGGGAACAATGGAGCGTGAGATGGGCCGGAGAATCGAGCAGCGGGAGCGGTACTGCAGTCGCTTTACCGCACCGTTGTGACGAAAAGGGAGCTGAGCCAGAAGGCAAAGCTCTCTGTCTACCGGGCCATTTTCGTTCCTACCCTCACCTATGGTCATGAAAGGATGGGTCATGACCGAAAGAACGAGATCGCGGATACAAGCGGCCGAGGATGGGTTTTCTTCCGCAGGGTGCTTGGTGTCTCCCTTAGGGATAAGGTGAGAAGTTCGGTCATCCGGGGAGGGACTCGGAGTTGAGGCCGCTCCTCCTTCGCGTCGAAAGGAGCCAGTTGAGGTGGTTCGGCGCACCTAGTTAGGATGCCACCTGGGCGCCTCCCTAAGGAGGTGTTCCAGGCACGTCCAGCTGGAAGAGACCAAGGGGTAGACCTAGGACCAGGTGGAGGGATTATATCTCTTCGCTGGCCTGGGAGCGCCTTGGGATCCCCAGTCAGAGCTGGTTGATGTCGCCAGGGAAAAGGAAGTTTGGGGGCTCTCTGCTGGAACTGCTACCACCCGCGACCCGACCACGGATAAGCGGAAGAAGATGGATGGATGGATGAATGCATGTCAGATGCACCCTTGTTTCTACACCACACCCCCTGTTTACGCCTCAAAAGCTGCATACCTGTTCTGAACATCAATCATCCTTTTGGCATGCGAGTATCCAAATTGGAGTCATGTGGTGGTCCGTTGTGTATCTATGAGAGAGGGGCATTACAATACAGATAGAGTTAAAGCACATGCCTTTTGCTAAAATACAGAATAATTGCACTAAATTGCTCTGTAGCAACATGTCATCATTTAGTGGCATTAAAGGTCACCTATTGTGCAAAATCCACTTATTCATGTCTTTTATACATAAAATGTGTCCCTTTTTTTAGAATATATATTTTCCTTACAAAAGTCAATTTAATCCAAACAAATCTCCATGTAATTAAACAAAGGTCTAATTAAAAAATAAAGTATACCATAGTCTCATCGATGGGGTATGTTGTCTTGTCAGGGAAGATGCAACTGGACAGGCAAGACACCATTTTGGTGACGCCCATCTCGTGGGCTGTTTGTAGCACGTTGTCATTGATTTTGATGTTGTCCCTCTGTGAAGGTGTCAGACTATGAGCCATTACATTTAAAAGACAATGTAGATATTCTTCCTCAGACTCCACTTTTACAATAGATTTTCTGTGGTAGATCATGCTCTATCTCACCAGAAAGTACAGGTTCTCCTTCATGTGCTGATAGAGTCCTCCCACTTTGGCAGCCAAGTGGATGACATGAGTTGGACGATACTTCTCAAACACAGCCCTGGTCTGCCCAACATCTCTGTTTAAACACCACATGTATTTAGAATCGGATATTATATAATTCATTAAGTGCCTGTTTGTTTTCCTGCACTATAATGTCCATGTTGGAACTTATCAATAATCAATCATAGTCAAATTAGTTTGTAGGGACAGTCGGACAGAAGAGTATGATTGAGACAACTTACACAAGATCAGCATCTTTAGAGGAGAGGAAGATCCATTCCTCTCCCTCCAGTTTCCCCACCTTCCTCCTGCACCACATGCTCAATGGCTTTGCCCACCAGCCCAGATCCACCCGTCACCAGGACACGCATTGGCACCACTTTGATCTCTGACCCCATCTTCTATAGCTGTGCTAAGTGAAAATAACACCAATAAAAACAAACATTTCCCTCATTGCATTACTTTAAATCTGATAGACATGAATAGTCTCCATTCATGTGCTCTCATAAAAGCAGTTGAACCATTTTTTTACAAAAAGGAGAACAATTCTGAGCTGAATAACATAAAAGTCCTTACCTGATTTAGAGAGCAGAAGTGTTGGCATTGAGGCAGTCCTGTCTGACAAGTGCATGGACCTTTGTGTGCTGTTCTTTTAACCTGACCCCCCCCCCCTTCACTTTGAAATAATTAACAGGTGTTGGTTGTGAGGCTGTGTAAGACTCCTCCTACTGTATAGCAAAGTTTGCTTTGTGATTCATGCAGATGAGTTACTACCATCTAATGGCCATCATGTATTTTAGACATAACTTTATACATGTAAATATGCACACATACTGTATATGGTGCACTCAAAATTAAATGATGAGGTACTTAAAAAGGTGTGATGAAATTAAGTTGAAATAATAGTTGCAGTCAAGAGAGAACTTTGTCCTGCTGCTTTAAATACATATGTGAGCATGCTGGGAGTGTGTATAAAAAATGTCCACAGCTTCGACGAACTAAAAGAAAACAGGAATGAAAAAAATCCAAGTTCACTTTACATTTATTTGGCAATTATTCACAAGAGTTTGTATTTCAAACAATTCAAACACTGAGTAAGTGCATTGAACAAATCAATGACTGGATGTGTCAGAACTTTCTCCAATTAAACAAAGATAAAACTGAGGTAATGGTTTTTGGAGCCAAGGCAGAACGTATAAAAGTTAGCGCTGAGCTTCAGTCTGCAATGTTCAAAACAACAGATAAAGCCATCAATCTAGGTGTAGTCATGGACTCTGACCTGAGTTTCAACAGTCACATTAAAACAGTTACTAAATCAGCCTACTATCACCTAAAGAATATATCTAGGATTAAAAGACTAATGTCACAGCAGAATTTGGAAAAACGTGTCCATGCTTTTATCTTCAGTAGACTGGACTACTGCAATGGTGTCTTCACAGGTCTCACAAAAAAATCTATTAGGAAGCTGCAGCTGATTCAGAACGCTGCTGCTCGAGTCCTCACTAACACTAAGAAAGTGGATCACATCACTCCTGTCCTGAAGTCTTTACACTGGCTTCCTGTGTGTCAAAGAATAGATTTCAAAAATACTGCTGCTGGTTTATAAAGCTTTGAATGGTTTAGGCCCAAAATGCATTTCTGACCTCCTGCTAAATTATGAACCATCCAGAACTCTCAGGTCTTCAGGGACTGGTCAGCTTTCTGTCCCCAGAGTCAGAACTAAACATGGTAAAGCAGCATTCAGTTATAATGCTCCAAATATCTGGAACAAACTCCCAGAAACCTGCAGGTCCGCTGCAACTCTGACTACTTTTAAATCCAGGCTGAAGACTTTTCTTTTTGTCGCTGCTTTTAATTGAACTATTCATATCTTAGACTGCACTGTAACTTTTATCCATGTATTTTTTCTTTTAATGTTTATCCATGTATTTCTTCTTTTAATGTTTATTTTATTAGCTTTTCTTTTTAATGACTGATTTTAAATGCCATTTTCTTAATGTCTTTCATTTTTTGTAAAGCACTTTGAATTGCCTTGTGTTGAAAAGTGCTATATAAATAAACTTGCCTTGCCTATTGTACATAAGTGGAGGAACACCCGCATAAAAACATGAATAATCACAGGAGCCAACCCGCCATCTTATGGAGAACCAACAACATATAAACAATTATTTCATACATTTAATTGAGTGTGTTTTCAAACGACAGCCTATGTGGCGCAGGTGAACTCGCTGTGAAACACCACTGCTAGTATGCTGGTTCATTTAAGTACTCTTGTACTGTGACTCAATCCAATAAATAGTTCTCAATTGTACAATATGGAGAGTGTCTCAACTGCAATAGATGTCCCGGACACTTTACCATAGATGCTATCATATCAATATATTAACCAAACAAAACTTGGTAATTTATGGTACATATTTTTAGATCTTAGTGGTGATCAGTGACATCATTCTTTATTTATGTTATTTATTGTTCATTTCCAAGCTGAGAGGAAGTGGTTGTTAACCCGGAAGGTTCCGACAGATGACGGAGATTCGACGCAGCCGAGGCACTCTCTGTCCGTTAAAAACAGACTCCTCGTCTTTCAGGACCTGGTGGGTGAAGTTATATCTGGCCTGGTCCCTGTATGGGAGGAAGGAGAGCAGGGTGAAACAAATACCAGTGCTTTCAGAGTCAAGGATTTAACAACTATAGGACATAACTCCATGGCAATATACATAGACCACATGCTGGACCTCAGTATGTAGAGGGAGAATCGGGGGAGCAGCAGGTCCACCCATTCTTCGGCATCATCCTCCTTCACTAAGCGCATGATGCTGTCTGACAGGAGACTCAACCCAGCAATGGTGCTGCCGCAGAACTGAAAAAGACAGAGAGAACGACAGTAAGACCACATCTGATGGGGTAACAGCGGAGCCAACACAAAAGGTTGTATCAAACTGTTACAGTGCTGATGGTATTGTAAATGTTAGAGCATTTATGATAGTTTTCTTTGTCTGAATGCAGAGAAAAAACAAGACAAACCTTGACACTGTCAATGTGAGGCTTGATGTAGCCAGTCTTGTCCAGATCCAGAATGTGCACCGGCCCGAGGAGAGGACTCCCCTCAGGAAACGCTCCAGATCGAACACGACTCAAGACCTCCTCACACCTTTCCCCCCACATCACTCGCTCAGTCTCTCGGTACCCGTGAATAGCCTGAATGAGGTGAAGTGAACACAGCAGAAATGACTATTTCACCGTCATTTAAAATACATTGGTGCTTTAAGTTAGCAGTAAGTGAATGGCAAACCTGTTGAAATAATGAGCAAAAATAATTCAACAGCCTGTGTTGGTGCCTTTGGTCACTGGAAACATTTGCATACAAAGTTATTAGATGTGTTTTAATGTGAAACGATGTGTCTATTGCAGGCTTGTGTTGCACTTGTTTTAAATGTAGATTGTTACTAATTGTTATTGCTGCAAACGAAGGCCAGAACAGCAGAGTGGGGTTATTATTAAGAGATTTGCATAACCAAAAACTATAACCGGAAACACGAAAATACATAACAGGTGTAGGATTTGGCTACAAAAATAAATGTTTTACATTTTATATAGTTGCTGACAGATTCAAGAGAAGGTCTATATGTTGATAGCTATGAGAGAAGGCTGCAAAAGTGATGAAGTGGACTGGTCCTTTATTTTCCTGATGGGTTCTAAAATGTCAGACGGTAGCCTTCATGAGCTTAATTTATCGTAATTATGTAACAGGTGTGCGTTGCAACTCCTATGCACTTTGAATAGCCAAACGTGAAATGTGTATAGTATACCCTTCTCAACTATTATCCCTGTACTTCTGAAGTACTTACACCGTCCCAATGGTCAAATTCGTAGCGTTTCTTCTTCAGGCCTAGCTCCAGCTCTTGCATGAAAGCCCTCTCCTCCTCCTCAGTGATGAAGCCCGTCCTCACCTCCACCTGTTGCCCGAGTCTCTGCACCAGCTCCGGGTTTGACCCGACGATGAGAGCCTCATCCCGGAGAGGCAGCAGGCCGCTGCGGGCAGACGAGCTCCGGCAGCGGGGCTGAATGCTGTAAACGGCTGGTTTATGTATTCGTTTTAATACATTCAGCAAAAGTTTCATCCTCCTGCCTGTTATATTATTATAAACTCACTACACCGTCTTGTTTAGCTTCAGCTTTGTTTTGGTCTTGTAGCCAGAAGTCAAGCAGTTCTGTGAGACGCCATGTTGAATACGCGTTGCATTGTGGGAGGCGTAGTCTTCGCTCAGAACCAAACGTCAGTAGAAAATAAATGTGTTTTAGTTTTCCCACACTAAATATACATTGGTCTGCAAAATATTTTTTGATAAATGTTATTAATGGCTATCTAAAAAATAATATTATATTATATATAATAATATAATATTACCTAAATTACGCTATGCCCTTTGGCATAGAGTAACCTTGGGAAGGTGACATATTTTAGGACATGTATTTATCCTATATATTCAGTTTGATATCAAATATAATTGGAGCATGACTTGCTTGGATGCTTTTGTATGAAGTGCCTTGTATTACTTACACTATTAATGTATTGATTAATCAAATAGAAAGGATAATTCTCTCTATAGACTTATTGTCTTATATTCTTATATCGTATAATGATCCTGAGAAGGCAAGCCACAGCAAGGTACAATGAGGACAAATTGTAATTACAATCAATTATGATATCATTTCCAATCAGCTTGCATAGGTTTATTGCTTTGTATATCATGTGCACTTCCAGACGTGCATGCAGGTATGAGCCTTACAAGAAGCTTACTAAGTGCAACCTTTCTTCTTGCTCTCTGGCTCCTATAGCTTTAGGATGTGAACACACAGAGGAGAGGAGTGACTGCATATGTTGCAGTTCTTCCTTGTGACCACTGGAGGGAAGTGGAGACTCATGAATGTGAACAGACTCCGGTTAGTACTCCATCTGTGCTAACAGCTGGTGAAAACCTTAGTAAGTAAAACGTTTAGAAATCAAGTGGTGTTTCTAACAATTGTGTGAACGCAGGTGGATAAAACACTCCCTAAGGTCTTTATGCAAGGCTGCTTGTTGTTATGCAAAACATTGTACAGGGGGATTTGTTTCAAATCATATTATTTTATTTCATAAGCTAATGATAACTGAATTGTTCACTATGCAACGTACTTGAGTAACACACCCTATCACAATCAAACAATAAAGAAGTTCGCAAATAAATGATTGTGTATTGAAACAAATAAGAAAATGTGTACATTTAGGGGGGAATACAGGAACAGAATATACAGAAATTAACGGGAAAAATAAACAGAAATCAATCCAAACATATTTACATGAGTTCATATATAAATAATATAGTGTTCGTTATGTTCTGTGTACCTGAATAAGGGGGATGGGAAACACATTTGAAGGATTGAAAAATAAATGCAATATCAAAAGAAAGGGAGAGCTCTGAGAGCAGATTAGGTGGTGACTTCATCCTCACAAGAGAATCTCCCAGAAAAAAACACCAGGCTATTTACCCCCAAGGACAGTTTACTGCTGTCTCTCTTTCCCTCTCCGTTCTGCTCCATCTTTTGTTTACAGGCGAATGGTGGAAAATGGGTAAACAAGGAGAGTGAGACACTTCCTCTACCCTCACAGGAAATCTGTAGATCCTAAAACTGATGTTTAAATTGTGTATCAGACGGCTCGGATCTAAGAAGGGTAACTGTCAGGGAGCCAGGAGGAGATCGAGAAACAGAGGAAGGAAAAAGAGGAAACATACGATTTCTCCACCTGCATTATTCTATATAATTATAGATGTTAATAAATGCATTATTTAGGAGTTCTTATTTAGGTTTCTTTACACATTGGTCTATCCACCATACTCACATATTCACATTTAGCTTTTTAGCATGTGAGCATTAGCCAATATGTAACATGCAATTCCAAACGCCTGCTGCATACATACAAGGATTGTTAGTGCTCCTTCTGTGAGCCTGCTGTTGGTCTCGGTCAGTGAGCATCCATAATAAAACTAACTCATACCCCCCCTTCCCTCCAACACACACACACACACACACACACACACACACACACACACACACACACACACACACACCACACACACACACACACATACACACATACACACACTGATGTCCATTTCATTGTTGGATGCCATCCTGCTGCCCCCAGCATTACACTCATCCAGCCACGATGAGTGTTTTGGGCTCATATTCTCATTCCCAGTTGGTGCACTCATTTAAAGCTTCTACGATTCACTGCATTATCATTGGTCAGCGTGTCCTGGAGGCATCATTATGTCTTCTGGTGAATCATGCAATTAAACTGAAATCACCACATAAATACTGGCCAGTGCTCACAAGGTATGTGTGTTGAACCTGTCTTAAAGGGAAACTGCACCAATGTAACACATCAGTGTCTGTTTTTCTTAGGAAGTACTAAAAAGTCATATAACGGTAAGCCTTTTTGTGATTCCAGAAGGAACTGTGGGAATTCTGCTAAATTGCCTCAAGTGATTTCCTTTCCATTGAATGTCCAGCAATGTTATGGCAGTGAAAGGCTCAGTCAGTCAGTTCACTTTTAGGTGAAGCTCACACAGTGAGGTTGACCTAAGGACACTCACAGTGGGTAAAAGCAGACAGTGGGTAAAAGCAGGGAAAATGCAGTATATAAAAAAAACCTTATCTCGTATGTTGTCTAGAGTTTTAATACCTGAGTGTGTGTATCAACTTTGGTGTAGTGAAAAAAACAAGAGGCCGTGTTAAAGATATTTTTTTATATCACGACTTTTTATTTTTCCAGTCCATCTTAAAAAGTTGATTATTTGTAAATTATCGAATTCAAATACAGAAAATATAAAAAATAAGCTGATTGATTACACCTCTATCAATCAATCAATCAATCATCAATCAATGTTTATTTATATAGTCCAATATCACAAATGTTACATTTGTCTCAGTTTGTACAGAATATCAGTATGACAATACGACACCCTCTGTCCTTAGACCCTCACATCGTACAAGGAAAAACTTCCGAAGAAAACCCACAGTTTAAGGGGAACATGGGAGAAACCTCAGGGAGAGCAACAGAGGAAGGATCCCTCTCCCAGGACGGACAGACGTGCAATAGATGCCGTGTGTAAATTGAAAAGATAATACATTTGCAACATAGGTAGTCCAAATGTTTGGAAATGCATGTGTGTGTAATAGGAAGATGGATCCACGAGGATATCCATCCAGGACCACAGCCACGACTCAAGATCCAGGGCTCGCGATGCAGGACACAGGACCGCAGCGTATATAGACACCAAAAAGAAAGACATTTGGCGAGGCTGGGTTAATCGGAACATGGGAGTACACAGGTATAGACAGAGAGAAGGAAGAAGTAAGATGTCCCCCGACAAACTAAGCCTATATCAGCAAAACTAGGGGCTGAATCGAATCAGCCCTAACTATAAGCTTTATCAAAAAGGAAGGTCTTAAGCGCACTATGGTCTTAGTAATGTAAAAGAACACACACACACAAAATGAGTTAGATTATAAATTCATCTGTAACCTATTTTAGATTTTTACATTAAAAGATAATTGTTCCACTATTAAACTCTTTGTGAAAAAAAAACGTAATTCAATTTTATCTCATGATAATTCAAAGCAATTCAATAGAAACATTGTTTTACATTTTTTTTAATCTTTTTTTACATTTTTTTGCCTCAGTGCCACAGACCACATAAAGACTCCAAATGCAGCATCTGACCCAATTCTCTCTGGTTGGACACTTCCATCTTCACCTTACTTTTCACTCTGGTTACGTAAACATGAAAGTTATGGGTAGTGCGTTTTTGACACATATCATTTACTGAAAGATGCAAACCATACTTTGCTGTATATGATGCAGCCTTGCAGAGGTGTACATGGAAGTCTGCATTGGTTCTGTGGAGGACCGGGTTCAGCAGGGGCGGAGTGCTCTACATGCATTCGGCCATTGAATTATTCAGCCTTATGAATCATTGAGTCTCGACACTCCTTTTTAGGCCCTCGCCTCAGAGCTCCAGCCTCACAGCTACCTACCATATGAACATCTGAAGGAAGAACAACAGAGAACAGTCATCAGAAGCACAGGTATCCATATATATGAGCAGAATAATTACATTGTATTTAAGAAGATGCGGTTGTTGACGCTACCGCTTACTCACAGATTTCAGCATCCAAACAAAATCTACCTGAAGGCAATCACTTAAATCACTGAATCACACCTAAATATATAATACTATTTTAATGATGGTGACAAGCCTAAGTGTTGTCATATAATTGTATTTGATTACAAAAAGCATTTATGTACCCTTTTCTTAAAAAAATAACATTTTAGTTCTTGACAAATGTACACTCACAAAGATACTGCAGTACAACAGGCAGGCAGCCTACATCATGTTGCATTATTTTTCTCTGCCAAGTCTATAAATACACAGATATGCTCGTGTATCTCTGTGTCTTCTATAGAGACAGTGTATGTGTTCTTGTGAGGTAACAATGTTTAATGCATGCTACTGCTCCTCAGTGCTTCTGCTGCTGCTGGCTGTGTGGAATAACAGGTTTGGACAGAAGGCTGCTGGCTCCGGCTCTGAAGGACAATAAATCATTTCACAGATCATCACACCCAAACATAAACACACACCTTTGTGAACACACACGTACACAGGATACAACAGCACAACAAATTGGAAGACCATTTTTTTTAAATCAGAAAAGAAATGCATTCAGTCCTCACCGCATCATGTATTTTGTGTAGGTTTTTACTTTTGCAGATTTTTCCGAGCGCTGAGATGAGACAGTGTGTAACAAACTGCATCCGCTGTTTGAACACCCATCGCATCATTCGTATGGATAATATGAACTATTTAAACTGTAAGGCATAATTACATTGTTGTGGTTGTTTTGTACATAAGAAAATATTGGTTTAAAAACAATCAATCCAATATCATGGATGCTGATGACGTTGACCTAATATTTTATTTTCAACAAAAATGTAGAGGGGGTAGGACCACAAAAGTGTTTACGCTTCTTCTCTCCCCTGTTGAACACGACAGAGACTATTTGAGCATTTATTTTTATTTGTTGTCATTTTGTACCTTGAAAATATTTTTGTTGTTGTTCTGCTTCTCTTTGATTTAATTATTATTATAATTATTGTTTGTTTTGTTTCTGACATGTTCAATAAATGGACTAATAAGGCATCATATAATTACATAGACACAGGTTTGTGCATTTCTTTGCAAATTATACATCTCATAATGATTTGTTCTTTATGTTTCTAATGCGTTTCTTTGTGTTTATAAGCTTATGTTTGAATGCTCAAAAACACATTACAGGACAGGGAAACCCCCCCAAAAGCCTAATAAGGCCCCTTTCAAATGTCTTGTTAAGGCGCTCTCCATGGTCCTGATAGCACATTATGGAATGTGCGCTGATGTTGGTGCTGTCCATGGGCCTTAGAATGATATCAACATTATATTGCTATCTATCCATCGATCTATCTATCTATCTATCTATCTATCTATCTATCTATCTATCTATCTATCTATTCTCTGTCTCCTTCATGCCCTTGTGGCGGGGTCAGCCTAACTCTCACAGCAGGAAGCCTTGCTAAAGGACACAAGGAAAAACGATCCCTTTCTAACATATCGAATAGACATTTAAGGTCGTGCTGTTATTGATTGGCGTTTGCACGTGTAATGTTACTTTACTAATTCAATTTCTTCAAAGGGGTAGATTAATTCTCCCGGTCATCCTTAAATCTGTATGTATGACCATTTCCCATTCACTTAGGCAGATATTTACTGGAGTCAATCGATTAGGTCACATAATAGAGTAAAATAATGTCGTATTAAGATGTTGTGGGCTGCTGCCTTCCCCCCCACATACGGGGGTTAGGGTAACGTGGCACCAGTTTACTGAGTGCCTCATGACATTCATTGAATATAAGACCAGTCTTTGCAATCACTCTCAATGAACAGCCCCAATAAAGGCTTCCCTTCAGTCAAAGACAATAGTTATTCATGCTAAAACTGAATTTGTTTCAGCATTAACAGCATTAGTGTATTGAATTTATTTTGGGGGAAAACTTGTCTTAAAGGGATTGCAGATCTTATAATATATTGACATTTTGTCCCTTCACTTTGTCTTTGTTATGTCATTGACAATATATGTACCTATGACACATATTGTCGCACCTTGGCTCCCGTGTTTTGAAGCCATGAGAAAAGCCCTGAGGAGAGAGGAGAGGAGAGCAGGGAAGAACATCCTCGACTTTGTTTCGGGGGAGGGAGAGAGGAGAGAGCTCTCTTCGTCCATTAATTTCCAAATGTCTGTTGCTAAGAATAGCCTCCCCCTCCACCTTCCCACAAACACACGCAGACTCTCTCACGCGCCCGTGTGCGCGCAGTCATTGTGAGCTTTGGTTGCAGCTGTATCTTTGCACAAGCTGCATGATGCCAACACCCCTCCTCTCCGTCACACGCGCATCTGGCTATAATGAGCATTCTTATTAGGTCTTTATGAAGTATCCACTCATACAGAGGTGGACGGAAATGAGAAACACAGTCACATAGTTGTCACCTCACCCTCTACGCCAACAGGCTCTTTTACGCATTATCTGAGATACTACATATGAGTTGGACTGCTTGAGAGATACCGTCCAACTAGTCAGGGCTGCAGCCTGAAGCACCTTCAAATAAACAGGCTATGTCGATGCCTCCCTGCGTGACATACGTCTGGAAGTTGGACAGGCTGCGTGCGTCATGTGCTGCGGCTGCAGAACCGAGCAGGCTTACATTATAGTTCACACACACTGAGAGACAACGATTTTGTGCGCGGTGCGACTTATTTGATTTATAGTCAGACACCGGCTAGAATTCCAAAAAAACAGCCGGTCCCCTCCCTTTTCATTTTTTTTCTTCATCCATTCACCGATCCATCTGTCCGTCCGTCCGTCTGTCCCTCCTCCTCCTCCTCCCCTTGGGGCTGCTGGACGACGAGCGAGGAGGCCGTGAGGAACGCTCTACCCTACTCCAATGAGAGAGAGAGAAAAGACGCTCTGCCAGGACATTTGGGCTTATCAGTGCGGACGAAGGTAGACTTTTCGGGGAGGGTATGGTGAGAGACTTTCTCGGCACTACTGCACCTCGAACAGCCAAACCAAGATCATGAGAGGGTGTAAGACGGCGGAGAAGCGGCCGGCATACCCTTGTCTTTGACGACGCGGTCCGTGTGTCCCTTTCTCAGCTTCTGGATGGCCGCGCAGGTGACGGAGAGAAGATGATGGATGCAACGAAGGAGGATGTTATTGAATTCGTTTGAGAACATTATTTGATCTTCAACGCTCGACAGCAATGACACTGATATTTCAAAGGAAAACGGTATTTTTCTTTCACCTTTCTCATCGAGATTGTCTAGTCTGAATAATACGCATTAATAACAAATGTCACAATATCCTGGTATCAAGGCTTGTCAGAGCGCACTAGTAAAACAACTGTAAGGTGGCGGGAGCCCCATTATTGCCACACTGTGCCAAACATTGCGGATGTTTTAAATAAATAAATAATAGTTGCTTTTTCCTTTTTCGATGTCTTTTAAGTCTCTGTTTCTAAAATGTCAAGTTGGACGCTAGTGACGGCCGTAGCTCTAGGCTGTTAATTATTTTCAGATTTATATTCGAAATCAGATTTATTGAGGCCTGTGTGATATTAAAGGCGTTTACATTTCGATTACACGCTGTTATGAGAGTAAAGGAATAAATCGTGCAGAAAGGTGCAGGAGGCTGCGGTGCGCTCTGATACAGGCATGAACCATGGAGAACATGAAACATTCATGTTAAGTCGCTACAGTCTCCCCATGATTTCATGTTGGGGGCGAATCCTGCTTCATACGGACATAAGAACCGACTTAGACTGAGACACCCCACAGCACTACCCCACAGTGAAACCAGTCAGCCAAACGACCGCACATTTCATTTCCTCACACCCACAATTGGCCGTTGGCAGAGACGCACCGAGAAGGAGACAGTACATGGGCGTCCTCGTCTGCTAAAAGCAGCATATAACTGCTCGCCGGGTGCAGGTGTTCAGCATTAGACCAACAAGACAACCCGTTGTGCATATGAGACGTTCCGATCCAGATGGGATGTAATGTTGTGTGGCTGCACAGCTGAGCATTGGTCTCCTTCTCCGCTGCTTCGTGAAGATTGGATTTCGGTGTCCACAGAATGGCGCGGTTTGGAGATGAGGTACCGGCCAGGTATGGCGGAGGGCCCGGCGGAGGGGGCCAGGGTGGCCGCGGTGGTAGCAGGCAAGGAGGACCCCACGGACACGCTCATGGACACGGACACGGCCATGGCCATGGTGCACCCGGAGGGCCCGGGGTCCAGAGAGTGTATAAGCAGTCTATGGCGCAGAGAGCCCGGACTATGGCCCTCTATAACCCCATCCCCGTGCGCCAGAACTGTTTCACTGTCAACCGCTCGCTGTTCATTTTCAGTGAGGATAACTTCGTCAGAAAATACGCCAAAAAGATCACCGAATGGCCATATCCTTTACCTGGTACAGTGAGTAAAAGCTGATAATGTAGGCCCTGCTGGAGGATCAGCTATGTGCAGACAGTGTCTGATTGGATGATTCACATGTTTTCTTAAGCCATTAGTTAAAGTCATCATAACAAAGGTGTAAATGCATCAATGCAAGCCTGTGTGAGATATATTACAGAAGGTGACAGAGGGAAAGCTGGAAGTGTAATTTATAGTTAATTAACAGGAGGGGGCATGAACCAGCGGCCTCTTTTACGAGGCTGTTGATCACCATCAATCACATTTGTTAGTAAGTTCACGTCACAGTCGCGAGGGAACTGCTTGATATACACTTCCTGTGTATGTGTGGCGTGTGTGGTGGTGGTGGTGGTAGTTTTTAGGGGGTGGGATGCGGAGGGGTGTGGGGCGCTGCTGGTTGCTGATGTCAGCATGTGCAGTAAAGGCCTAGCGCTGCTATAGAGAAGTAGGAGAGAGAGGGGGAGGGGAGGAAAGAAGTAAAGGAGGGAGAGACCTAGAGAGAGAGATACAAATAAGCATCCACAATGATGGTGTGTGTTTGTTTGTGTGTGTTTGTGTGTGTGTGTGTGTGTGTGTGTGTGTGTGTGTGTGTGTGTGTGTGTGTGTGTGTGTGTGGGTCTGCGTGTGTGTCCTTCCTTGCAGTGATGCACATAACAGCTACCATATCAGCATGATACAGGTGTCTTTCAAGATATGGTGTGTGTGTGTCTGTGTGTGTGAGAGAGAGAGAGAGAGAGAGAGAGAGAGAGAGAGAGAGAGAGAGAGAGAGAGAGAGAGAGAGAGAGAGAGAGAGAGAGAGAGAGAGAGAGAGAGAGAGGGAGAGAGAGAGGGAGAGAGGGAGAAGCAGGCATATGAGTGTGAGTATGGTAGGATATTAACTTGTGCATTGACACAGTATTTAATTTGTCCCCCACTTTTGAGCCACCTCTTAATCACACAAGCTGCAGGTGTCACTATATGAATGTGCCACCATTTCAAACTGTGCGTGCGTGTGCATGTGTACTACAACCGCTAAGCGTGACAGCGTTACATTTCAAGCAATTCCCTGTTTTTCCATCTTTCATGAAAACCAGCACGTATTGCACCATTCGGGGGGGGAGAAAACAGAAAGTGATTTAAGCATTTCCATTTGCAGGATTTGTGTATGTCTGTGTGAGTGCATGCAAATGTGGAAGTAAGTTTCTGTGTGAGTGTTAATGACAAGAGGGGAAATTGAAGTAATGATTGTATTGATCCATGCTGATGCTTGACATAACACACTAATTGGGCTGCTCTGGTAAAATGCAGGAGCTACTTATAGTGCCTCTGAATCATGTCTATTCACCATCTAAATGACAGATGTGTGTGTTAGTGAGGGAGAGTGTGTGTGCAGAAAATCTGTATTTTCATAGAGGTCCTTTACAAAATACAGATTTAATAACTCTCTAACTGCAGTCTCAAAGTAGTACATTTATTTTGAATGAAAGTAGTCATTTGTATAATGTTCTCATATGATTGATTACTTACTTTTTGACAAAACATTTGGGGATCTGCGTGTTACTTTGGTTATTAGTCAGGATGTGTTGCAGCACTAAAAGTGTTTTATCTTGATAAAACTCTTGCGATGATTTCCACCTTGACTGTGCTAATAACAAAATAGAGAAAGAATAACATTAGTGAAAATAATTGGTGGGTCTCCCGGTAACTTGATCCAACATGTAAGGCACTAGGGAATGCAAAGGAAAGTATAGATTTTCTTGTATTGGCCTTTGAAATAAATTCTTTCTACAGTGGCTCAAGCTGTTTGGTTAAAGTTCAAACAACTTTTCTTTGAGTGGCAAGTTGCAATTTACCTATTTTTTAAAGAGGACATTTTGACATGTTGGAAAAGTCACTTTGTAAATAATAAAAAACAATGATGGCTGAATTCCAGTTTCTGGTTCTTGGTAATGTGCAGGCTGACTCACTGTCACAATGTCACAGCTTTCATCGACACATGAATAACACTGTGCCATTGTTCATGTTATTAGTAACACCTGTGCCTTTCCTACTATGACAGGTGGTCTGTTGGGAAAGAAATTCCATGCCTCACTGCACAAACTGTCATATAGCTGATCCCACTCAATACTTTTCCTTTTTCCCCATTTGTATATTTGGCAGCATAGTGAATGTCCATAGCCCTTTGATGACAGGTCTGGTGAAGGCAGAAAGGCCAAAGAATAAAGCTAAACTACAGTAAATATATTAACTTCTTTATGTGTAGAATAAGTGTGAACATGAACATAAGTACAAAAGAAATAAGTTGTACAATGCAAAGCTGTACAATGAATACAATAGGTTAATCACAAGTCTTCAAATAGCTGAACGTGTTAAACTGTTGATTGCAAGACATACGAATGCTTGGTGCATTACACATGTTTTATTCTATTTGCTTGACACAAGCAGGTTGGTTTGTCGTGACTTCATGATTGGTCTAGAGGAGGGGTTCAGATTATAGATTTTTCTGAAATTGCTCTTATGTATCCATTCGTGATAATAAACGTCTTTCAGATATAGTCTCAACACCAGCGGTGTTTGAAGAAAAAACATGAACACCAGTTTGATCTAATGTAATCCAACACAATAGCTCGGCAATAACTCCTCCCTTTGTGAGGCTTGTAATGTTCAATATTGCTGAGATTGTGTCAGGGTGTTATTGATTCAATTTATCTGTAATTTCTGAAGCTGTGCTTTGTGGTGTTGTTGTTTATAGGATTGTAATAAATTGCGTGGTGTGGCTTGAACAGCATTTTATCCCCTTCACCAGAGAATTCATTCACATTACCCTGTCCATTCTCTGTGTAACCTTGTCTATTGTGGGCAATCTTGAGTACGTTTGAGATACAGTTGACGTTATTGTGTGGCCTAATGTGGGGAATCTAACCAAGCTGAGGCTATAGGGAACAAAATAACCTTCATGATGAAATGCTATTTTGAGATTTTTCATAACCTACTTCAATCGATATTCCAAAGACAAAAACCCACAGCATCCTTTGAAACTCTTCCAGTAAAAGTCTCATTAAAAACACTGTATTAAATCACCCATTTGTATGTTAAGGATTGAGATATATCTGCCTGATTCCTGTTTAATTGCCTGTTGAATGGATTAGGTTCAACTAAATGATCTAATGTGCTAAAAGCTTGACACGCTTGAGGTAGTCCTCACTCTGCAGAAGGTGATGATTCCCCTAACAATCATAGGTTAATTTCAGGTAACACCAGACCTCACTGTGGACACTGTGATGTGATTTGATATGCTGCACATCCATATAATTGACAGAAAATGTATACTAGATTGAGTGAAAGTAGATTTTCCAATCAATTGGTAATATTAACCTCAACCAAAAGCCCTTTATCTATTTTAACCACCCTTTTTTCATTTTGGGGTAAAAGAGTAGCCCTCTGAAATCCACCATTGAAATGTTCCCACCACAGATAATGCATCGGCATAAATAAATGATATTTATATGCTATCATATTGCAGAAACAATAAAAAGGCAGGGTCATATTGGCAAACCCTCATTCAATGTTCTTCTCCGACCATTCATTGGGAAAGGTTAATGTAAATATTAATGTAACGCAATGTAGAAAAGGGCAGAAATATGATTGGTATAGTTTATTAAAATGCTTAGGAGGATTCCTTCATTAGAACAGAAGTGCATTTAATTGAACTGACCAATGTTTCACTGAATAGTCATTAAAACAGTGTTTTGATTCACTAGATGCATAAGTGTCAGTGGATTCACTATTCAGCAGCATTATGACCTGCGGCTTTATTTAGTTGTGAACAGTCTGGACCCATGGGAGTGCCATATAAATAACCATTCTCTAACATCCACATTTACAATAGACGGATATGTGGTTGTTTAATTAGAATTACAGAGTTCAGGGTGCTACTGTGACATTTTCTTATTGGGAACAAGTGGTAGGCAAATAGTGTCTTGTGGAATATAATAAATAACTAAAAGTATAAAGGTACTTTCATAGAATATAATTATATTCATCCTTAATCATAGCCCTGGATGTTATGTTTTTGACCCGCAACACTACAGCCACTTTTTGTTCATTTACGGTAAATCTCTTTGCGTGCTTCCGTCCACAAGTAACGTCTTCAGTCCGTGTGCACGTGAGTGACTGCTACGTGACGTACTATGAAATACCCCACCTGCCTCGAAACGTCTTTATTCCCGAAAAAACAAGGCGGCGTTTCGGTAATGCTTTTGGCAGGAGCAGTCAACGAGCAGTGAGTAGCCTACAGCTAACGTTAGCATCTAGGTCGACTAAAATAAACTAATTAAAGCTAACTTATTCCAGATAAAGGACATAAATGAGGCCATGTGGCTTTATTTACAAGGACGTAACTATTGAAAATTGCAAACTAACTTACTGACGGTGGAACTCAGGTTACTAAAATAACACCCAACATGCAACATTTTCCTTAAAAAGGACTAGCTTCAAGTTATTCAGTTTATAACTCAATGTTACGGTATTTAGCATAATGTGTTATCCTTGTGCATATAATTATGTGCATGTTGTCTTATGGTTTTGGACATTTACATAATGTTTGATATTGAATCCCATTTAATTGTTGTTTTGTGAGAGAGTGGACCATAATATTAAATCACCCGAGAATTCATGCCCCAGAACTATTGCACAGAATAGTAGTGTAAAACAAGAATTGTATTTGTGCTAGTGTCCTTATCATGTGCTCAGCAGTAACATATCCTGTTGCATGCTGAGGGAAATTTGAAACTGGATCCTATCTGACATTAGAAATAAATTCCCCATTGGCTGCTCCACTGACCTTTGACCCTGAATGTCTATTTGTCCTTTTCAAATCCATACAGGAGTAAATGTAATCCATGAAGCCCTGCATAGTTTTCTATGTATTCTGTTGTTTGTTTCTGTGTAGATTTGTATGAGATGGCAGCTAAGTTAAAAATATGCCCATCTGCAGAACACACATTTTTTCACCTGCAAGCATGAACCCACATAAACAAACCCTCTAATATTCATCCCAAACCTCATGGAATACACACACCATATGGTGTTGCCTGCGTCATCAGCGTTCACTTAAGTGTGTTTCCTGTGCTATGTAATTAGAGAGGAAGTCGATATATGTTCGAGCTATTTGTAGTTATGAGCTCAATAAGAAATAATATAATACAATAAATGGGTTTCATAAATAACCACACTTTCCTAATCATAACATGTTAAATGAGATAAACCGTTGTATTATATAACCAATGATCAGCATATAAACTGTAGACATGAGTGTTTTTTATATGGTTGTGGTGTGTGTGCTGAGTGAGTCATGTGCCTTCATGTCTAAGGTCTCCATCGGATCCACACGACCCAGAATCAATGATAAATCAAATGACCATTCAATATATGTTTCATCTCAGCTGTTTCACTGAGCAGTTAACCCCCCTTCTGTGTCTTTAAATGGGCCCTATTATGCTCCTTTTTCAGATTCATACATTTGTATTATGTCTCTCTACTATGACATGCTTTAATGTTCCAAAAGTTATTTATTTTTCTCATACTTATTGTGCTGCTGTTCACCCTCTGTGTGGGAGAGAAACTCCCTCTGGTGTGAACTTTGGGATTGTAGTCTTTGAAGACCATTTACATGCACACACATATATAACACACTACAGGAATGAGGAAACCCCAAAAGCACAATAGGGCCCCTTTAATATAAAATACATTTGATAAAACACACTTGTTAGCAGACCGGTCTCCAGATGTGATCCTTAAGTTACATTACCAGAACGTGTGCTGAAATATCCGCAGATGTGTGAATCATATATTTATTGTATTTGAGTGTAAGTACGTTTAGATTGACTGACCTTTCCTACACTTCCTGACGTGCAGGTTTGTGTAACGATTGTTGCGTTAATTACAGATTGTGTCAACAAATTGCCCGGGGAGTACTAAAATGTGTTTCAGTTGTAAGTCATTCCGGTTGTTGTTTCACATTCGTAGTGTGAACCTGAGCAGGCCACCATAGAATACTGAGGGTCCTCACTTCCTTTACAATAATGTGATTCAGGTCCACGGACATACATAGCCTCAGTATACTGTAAAAGTGATTAAGAGAGACAGACGGGGAGAAAGTGAGACACACCCAGGAACAGAGCGAGAGAGACCTTGGTGATTTTGGGTGGATGTGGAGAGTCAGTGATCTACGTTCACTGCAGAATCTAAATTATGTATTGGCCTTTCTCCAGCTTGCAACTGTCAGCTGATAACTACACAGACTTAACATCAGCTGGGTGTGTGTGTGTGAGTGTGATTGTATGTTTGAAAATGTGTTTATTCATTTGCTAACAAGTCTCATTGCATAGTCTCTGGGTCAGTCATTCTTTTGTCACTTATTTTCTCTCTTAACTTCTCTCTTAAATTGAAAAAACATGTACACACAAGCACACAAGCACATGCACTCTTACAGTATCTCTATCTTTCGCACAAGGCTGCCTATGTAACACAAACTGCTTAAAAAGAGCACTTCTCAGTAGAATTACACCGCCCCCTTTCTTTTCTCCCTCGCGCTCTTACGTTGTTCTGACGTTGCTCTTACGTTGCTCTAACGTTGCTCTGACGTTGCTCTTTGGAAATAATATACAGCATAACCATGAAGCAAACAGTATGTGTGTGTTTGTGCTTTTTTGTGGCCAAACCGTTAACATTTTTCTCTCAGATGCTGGGTAAGGTGTTAAATGCAGTAAGTGAAGGGTATAATTCTCTGGGATAAAATGAGCTTTTCTAGGAGAGGGAGTAGGAGTGGGGAAAAGGGTGAGAAAGAGAGATGAGGTAAAAATCGGTTCCTGCTCTGCTTCTAATGTGCAGCCTGATAGTGAGAAAGAACAGGGAGATGGACTAGGGAGTGATGGAATTAAAGACAAGAGGGGGGGAAGACAGAAACATTATAGAGAGGGGTAGACTAATGAGAAACCATAAAGAGAGAGAGAAGGAGTCAAACTGCCTGTCTGCATATAAATCATTTAACACAAAGCGCTGCAGAGTCATGCACTCAGGGTTGGCTAGCTACAGTACAGCCGGAGCACAAACTTGTTTTTGTCACTTAGACTGCCCAGACGGTGCATTGACCGCAATAACAATCCTAAACTCGCAGTGGAGTTTTTGCCAGTGTCACAAACACACTTTCCCCCTCATTCTACTTTAACTCCCCTATCTCATGATTCACCACCTGTACTTTCTGTGATTTGCCAAAAGCTTATCCATATTTATTTCTTGTTTCTCTCCACTCCCCTCGCCCCCCCCCGCCACTGCCTCTCGTCGTCCCTCTGATCGCTCGACACCGCCTTTTGGGTTGCTAATGTAAAACATTAGTTTTGAGGTTTGGGGGGTGCTTTGCACATCCTGACAGATGCAAGTCTTGTTTTGTTTTGTTTAGTTCGCTCATCATGGTTGGCAATCGTGTGTGTGTGTGTGTGTGTGTGTGTGTGTGTGTGTGTGTGTGTGTGTTGTTGTGTTGTGTGTGGTGTGTGTTGTGTGGTGTGTGTGTGTGTGTGTGTGTGTGTGGTGTGTGTTGTGTGTGTGTGTGTGTGTGTGTGTGTGTGGTGTGTGTGTGTGTGTGTGGTGTGTGTGTGTGTGTGTGTGTGTGTGTGTGTGGTGTGTGTGGTGTGTGTTGTGTGGTGTGTGGTGTGTGTGTGTGTGTGTGTGTGTGTGTGTGTGTGTGTGTGTGTGTGCACCCCGTGGCCTCAATCTGCCTACCTCATACCTTTTGACTGGTAATAAATGTGTGAATTGATCTGTATCCTGCGTCCCTCAGGGGCCGACTCGACACTGGGGTTTTCACGAGTACACACACACACACACACACACACACAAATACACACTCGCAGAACTAGAAACAATGTAGAGCTTATAAGAAAGCCTGATCTGTTTAGATTGCTTTTCCTCCCTTTTTTTTACACTTGGACAATATATTGTATTTTTATCATTATGTGCAGTATGTATTTTTAATAGGCCTTTATCACAAAAGATATTCTGACTCGTCACAGTAGGAAAAGCACAGGTGTACAAAATGAAAGGAATAATGGCTGGATTCTACTAAGCTTCTTTGATTTCAGGAGGTAAGAAAATAAGCGCCCATTTCTGTCTTGACAGTGACAGTAACTCTCGACAAATTGTTTCCTGTTTCTGTATTTTTTTAACCATTTAATATATACAAATATGTCTTATATGAGAGATACCAAAGGAGTACATATTGTGTTTTGTAAGCTATTGTCTAAGTAATGGTGATGTAAGAGTGTTTTTGTCCCCTGCAATGAACAGAAACTAGAAACATGTCCATGTTGATTAACATATAGCGGGGTCTGAGATCGCACACTCAAGACAAATGTCAAGCCTTATTCTTATTCCAAGTGTGAAGTGACGTACTCAGAGCCGTCCACTTGTGATCGGAGCACCAAAGACTCATGTGTATACCAATAATGAACCTGATCAGTATTTTTAAGAATATAGGCATTCAAATAATGAATACAAAAAAGAGAAAGAAAATAAATTCACAGTTATCCCGTCTTCCTTTTAACGGCCAAAATATTCACTTTTTATATCTTAACGTTGTGTTATTGCTCATCGGCAGAGCATTGTTTTACTTTTACCTTGTGTGTGTGTAGTGTGTGCTTGTGTGTGCTTGTGTGTGCTTGTGTGTGCTTGTGTGTGTGTACTGTACAGAAATATATCTGTCTGTCCTCCCACAGTGTTCTTACATAGAGGTGGAGGAACACTGAGGTCGTTATAGGGAGTGAGGCATCTACATTTCCCTCTCTGTCTTCCTTTCTCTTGACGTGTGAATCTTTATTTCTGTATTACGACCACTGGAGGACGGAATATCTCTGAGACAATCTTATCACAGTTTACTGCTAACGTTACCCTATTTATATAGATTAATGTAAAGCGAGTGGAAGCGCAATGAAGCTTCTTATGGGAGGAACTGTTCACCAGCATCAACTGGAAAGAACAAGCTCCACTGTTCCCAGATTGTAAATTGATCCTTGAAATCTGATGAATGCATCGCGCTGGCTGTTTTTTGATATACTGCAGATGGGTGCCCTTGTAACATATATGGCAATTGAGAAATGGAAGCAAAATCAATATTGAAACATGCTGCTGTGTTACAAATACGGTATAAATCACAATAGAAACGTTGGTATTGCTGTTGGCTTGTTTATAATACAGCATATTCCTTCTCCCATACACCCAGACCCACTGGCAGAGGAGGTGGCACTGGTCTCCTGCTCTCTCCCAACTGGAGCTGTTCCCTCTTCAAGCTACCTAACTTCACTCCTTCCACCTTTGAATTCCATGCCGTCACAGTAACCCATCCTATACAATTAACCATTGTTGTTCTCTACCGTCCACCAGGCGCCTTGGGGGACTTCTTGGAGGAATTAGATAATCTCCTCTCACATATCCCTGAAACTGGCCCTCCCGCTGTACTTCTCGGAGACTTCAACCTCCAGACAGGGAAGATAGACGAACCAACATCTCCGTTAACCACCTTTGCTTTCTCACTGTCTCCATCCCCACCAACTCATAAAGCTGGCAATGTCCTTGATCTCATATTCTCAAGGAACTGCACTACTTCTAACCTCTCTGTAAACCCACTCCACACATCCGATCACTTCTTCATTTCATTCTCTCTACCCCTTTCCAAACATAACAAACTCATCTCTTCTCATCCTGCACCTGTCCGCCGTAACCTTCGTTCCCTCTCCCCCGCTACCTTTGCCTCATCGGTGCTCTCAGCCCTCCCTTCCTCTGACTCGTTCCAACTCCTGCCTCCAAACTCTGCTGCAGAAACTCTCCTCTCTACTCTCTCATCATCTCTGGACTCTCTCTGTCCTCTCACATCTCGGCAAGCTCGTCAGTCCCCTCCTGCTCCCTGGCTAAATGACGCACTGCGTGCTAATAGAACCGTCCTTCGGGCAGCAGAGCGGAAACGGTGGAAATCCAAACACCATGACGACCTCCTAACCTATCGGGCTCTCCTCTCCTCTTTCTCTGCTTCGATCTCTCAGGCAAAAGCACTTTCTTTCAAGATAAGATCCAATCTTCCTATTCCAATCCCAAAAAACTATTTTCCATCTTCTCTTCCCTCCTGGACCCCTCCCAAAGCCCCTTCCCCCTCCTCCCTTCTGTCAAGCGACTTTGTTAACCACTTTGAAAAAAAAGGTTGATGATATTCGCTCTTCTTTTTCTGACTCACCTTTACTCACCGCTGGGTCACCAGACCCTCCTTTCACCCACACACTAACCTCCTTTTCCCCTCTCTCTCCAAGTGAGGTTCTTACCCTCATTACCTCTGCCCGCCCTACCACCTGTCTTCTGGACCCTATCCCTTCAAACCTCCTTCAGACTATCGCTCCTGATATTCTACCGTTTCTCACCCATTTCATCAACACTTCTCTAACTTCTGGTCACTTTCCAAACAGTCTCAAGGAGGCAAGAGTAAACCCTCTCCTAAAGAAACCCACTCTCAACCCGTCTGATGTTATAAACTACAGGCCTGTCTCTCTCCTCCCGTTCCTGTCTAAAACACTTGAACGCGCTGTCTTTAAACAACTCTCCTGTTATCTCCATCAGAACAACCTTCTGGATCCGCACCAGTCTGGTTTCAAGGCAGGTCACTCCACAGAAACTGCCCTCCTTGCTGTCACTGAGGAACTGCACACTGCTAAAGCAGCCTCCCTCTCCTCTGTCATCATCCTTCTGGACCTGTCTGCTGCATTCGACATGGTGAATCATCAGATCCTCCTGCGCACTCTCCAAGAACTTGGAGTTTCAGGCTCTGCACTTTCCCTCCTCACCTCATACCTCAAAGACCGCTCCTACAGGGTTACTTGTAGAGGGTCCGAGTCCGACCCATGTCAATTATCTACAGGGGTCCCTCAGGGCTCTGTTCTTGGTCCCCTCCTCTTCTCCCTGTACACAAACTCGCTCGGATCGGTCATTAGCCCGCATGGTTTTTCATACCACTGCTATGCTGATGACACCCAATTAATTCTGTCCTTTCCCCGCTCAGAGACCCAGGTCGTCGCACGCATCTCTGCTTGTCTAGCTGACATCTCTCAGTGGATGTCTGCTCACCACCTCAAGCTCAACCTTGACAAGACTGAACTGCTTTTCCTTCCGGGAAAAGATTGTCCCACTCTTGACCTAACAATCTACATCGGCACCTCTGTTGTTTCCCCGACTCAGACTGCAAGGAATCTGGGTGTGATCCTAGATAACAACCTGTCCTTCACTGCAAACATAGCTGCTACAACCCGCTGCTGCAGATACACGCTTTACAACATCAGGAGGATACGTCCCCAGCTGACCCAGAAAGTGAAGCAGGTTCTGGTCCAGGCTCTCGTCATCTCACGCCTAGACTACTGCAACTCCCTCCTGGCTGGTCTACCTGCATGTGCCATCCGACCTTTGCAGCTCATCCAGAATGCAGCGGCTCGTCTGGTCTTCAACCTTCCTAAATTCTCCCACACCACGCCGCTCCTCCGCTCCCTCCACTGGCTCCCGGTAACTGCTAGAATCCACTTCAAGACAATGGTACTTGCGTACCATGCTGCGAATGGATCTGGCCCTTCCTACATTCAGGACATGGTTAAACCGTACACCCCAGCATGTGCACTCCGCTCTGCATCAACCAAACGGCTCGCTGCACCCTCACTGCGAAGGGGACCCAAGTTCCCATCAGCAAAAACACGTGGGTTTGCTATCCTGGCTCCAAAATGGTGGAATGACCTCCCCATTGACATCAGGACAGCAGATAGCTTACACACCTTCCGGCGCAGACTGAAAACTCATCTCTTTCGACTCCACTTCGAGCAATAGAACTATTAACAAAGCACTTATATACTAATAAAGGACTGGCTTACCTAAAGCCAGTTGAGTAGCACTTGAAATGTTTTTGCTCTATGAAACCTGATGTACTTATATGATTCTGTTTTCTTCAAGTTTGTATTGTGTTGGTCGAACGCACTTTTTGTAAGTCGCTTTGGATAAAAGCGTCAGCTAAATGCAATGTAATGTAAAAATAAAAACTGACAGGAAATGGTAATGGTGCCAGAAATGAGTTTTCTTAGTCATTATTGGTCAAATTATATTGCAAGACCTAATAGAGAATATAATAAATACACATGTTGTATTTACTTCTTTACCCGTATGCACATTGAATAGAAGATCTTTTTTTCTCATACGTCTTTCTCCATCTCCCTTCTCTCTGCATTTTTCTCATTCCCTTTTTCTCTTAGCTGTGCATTCTGGCTCTGTTGAATAATTCAGTTTCAGTAGCTGGCTAGTTTGGATGTGTGTGTGTGTGTGTGTGTTTGAGAATGTGTATGTTTCTGTGTGTGAGGGGTGCGGTGACATGGGGGAATGGCTATTTTTGGGATTGTGATACGTGGGGTAGGGAGAAAAATAGAGAGAGGGGTAGAGTCTGTGATAGATTGATTTTTCATGCCTGTGTTCTTTAGTCACGTGCTGCGGCTGTTACTAGACAAACCCTGCTCGAAAACCTGCACTCACACCTGCAGGGTGTGCTGGCACACACACACACACACACACACACACACACACACACACACACACACACACACACACACACACACACACGTTGGCAGGGAAAGAGCAAGTGACGTTGGGTATAATAATGCATTCAAGCTAACACACCTGCTGCCTTCCTGAACATACAGCTCATGTTGAAAAAATAAACAACACATGCTACACTGATCTGTAAGCTACACACAGCCCACAACGCACACACTGCCGTCAGCATCTTGTACAAAGTGACAACTCGGCGTTATGTGGGTGGTGAGGGAGAGGCAGGGGTGAGATAGAGACGCAACATATGCCTTATGGAATAAACAGGCAGGAGAAGTGGGTGACTGTAAAGACCATACACACTGATGGATGCTAAATCAGACTGAAAGAGGCCAAGAGGGGCTAAACTGGCCTTCGGGCACCCCCATTTGTTTGGCAACGCAGTCCAACATGGTGCCAAAGTGGGAAAACTGAAGAATCATTCCTTATTATGTAACACTGAGGCATGGGTATGGTTTGGGTTTCATGTCAGGCGGTGTTCTAATCATAGTACATACTTTAATGTTTGATGCAACAGCAAAAATCAAAGGTTTTTGTTTTGGAGTATTGTCCCATGTGACTATGCTTTTGAGTGGAGGCCATTTTCTTTGCTTTGGAAGGCCTCCACTGCCAAATGAGAATACTGTAGGGAGGCAGAAGCAAAGTGAACTCCTCATTTTGGGATGAATTCATGTGAAATCATTTTGCAAGTGCTGCTTAAAACGTAGAGTCCATTTTAAGTATTGTGGATATTAGGATTCCTTGACTAAAGCTAGTAAAGAGTAACTTATATCCGCTCGTATTTTGCATGAAAACGTTGATGCATGTGAACTTTTAACTGCTCTTCTGCTTAAAATGTACGATGTGGGAACGAGGCGCTTCAACTGTTATCTCTTATGGCTGCTGATTATCAAAAATAATTAGATGGGTCTCAACCACAGTGCTTAATCCCATTAATGTTATCAAATCAGTGCTTCTGAGGGAAAAGTGACAAGAAAATGAAGTAATCATTTGAGCTGTTCCGCCAGCGCTCTGCTGCATAATGTAACAGGACAGAGAGGGAGAGAGGGACGGGAGGGGAGGGGAAGGAGTGAGGGATTTAAAAAAACTGATAAAAAGGAGTGGCTGCAAAGTTATTAGATCAACTTTGTCCTATTTTACTCTCCTTTTTGGTCCTTTTCTCAAAAGCAACACCAAACCTTCTCAAGCAACAGAACATCATACATTATATTTGATTCGGTAAAAGGATTTTGTTATGAGGTCTAACTTTATACCGTAAACAAATAGAGTGGTGCAGCCAGTGATGACTTATTGTTGTAGGCCGACCTGGAAGTTGGCATTACAAGGGCTCCATAGACAAAACGTTTTTTCCAGGATTTTGGAATATTGCAAAAAAGAAGCGCTGTGGCGAACACATTTATGATTACAATTGACAGAACACATTTGCTTTTAAACAAACTACATGACTGGTGCGTCAACACCGCTAAGCTAAAGGGTTGATGACCCTAAGTATTCACATGTTGTCACTTGTTAGCAACCGCTGCTTTTAGGACTCGTTAAGCATTGGATGTTCGCCAGTGGGGAGTTTACTGACGTATTTTATGACAAAATGTGAAAATCTCACAAGCCTAACCGCATTAACCACATACCTTATTTTGGAATGATGACCAAAGGCTAATTACAAAAATGTACTTTGAAACCCAAGATGCTAAAATACTAGCTCATGTTCAGGTTTATGACTCATTCCTACACCGCTTTTTGCACAAGGTGATTTCTCTGCTAGATTCTTGACACTTACGACCCCCTTTTTTTTTTACTTGTTCTTGACAACGTTTTCAAATTAAAGTATAACAGTCCACAAATAACCAGTGTGCTTTAACAGAAAGAAAGCGAGTGTCGGAGTGACAAAAGCCTGTGCTATCATGCTTGGTTTTATTAATAGGGAGGCTGGCACCCTCCCAAAGGGTAGCAGCTGGGCTGAACTTCTTTTGGCAGACAAGTGAAGGGAAGTCAAGTGTAGTGTTGGGGGGGGGGGGGTGTGTGTGTGTGTTTGAAAATGGCACGTGCATGGGGTTGAGAGAGGCAGTTCCGTGGAGGCAATTGAAAGGTGGACAGCATGTGTGTGTTTCATACATGTGTGTACTTGCCAGATTTAAGGATTCCAATTGTGAGGCACGAGTTGGATAACAAAAAAGGCACATATGCTCATGTGGAGGTGCGGAAATGTGTGAGGAGTCGATATATGGTCGCATGTGAGGGCTGCAGGGATTTTATACAGCACCACACACAGTGGCATACATACATACTGTATGTGACAGCATGATGTATAGCCTCCCACCCACTCTCTTCCTTGTATTCCCCCCTCCCTCTCTATATATATGTGTGTGTGTGTTCTGCCACTAACCTACTTTCGACACTGCTCAGAAGGAGAAAATACCGCAATACTCTCACACCCCTCCGTCATTCTCTCGCTTTACCCCTCATTCAGCGTTCTTCGTCTCTGCCCTTCTCTCTTCCTCACTGTTGTTTTCCCCCCTCTTCCTTCGCCTTTATTCCTAACCACTCACTCTTTTCAAGCATGTCTGTGCCCCCAGGACAGGTTTCTTTCTTTCTATCTTCCTTTCCTACTCTCCTGCATTGAGCCCTCCATATATTTTCCAACATAGCCTCTTGCTGTCCTCGTGCGTTTGCTGACACCGCATCACATTCGATATTGAATGGAGATGGCATGATAGAGATAGGCATGATTGATGGGCGGACTCGGCGAGAGAGAAAGGTGGACTGAGGAGAGATGCAAGAAAGTGGCGGGGACACAAGGCGGAAAAGAGCTGAGAGGAAGAAAAATGTAAGAGGAGACGGGGGAAATAAGAGCAGAGAGGTATGGGGAAGAAGAGAGAGAAGGCTTAACAGAGAGGAATATATCGGTGTGAATTGCTCAAACTCCCCTCCTGAGTGCAATAATAAATGTTTTCTGCCATATTTGATGAGAGATAAAACGATGTTCTGCCTCAGGAGTTTGACGAGAAATAGCTGAACAAGTACACAGTAAATAACTTCATAGTACTACTTGTGGTAGAAGTCCAACTAGTAAAGTACTTCATTGTATTTGTGGTAGTGGTCTAACTGAGTCCAACTCTGTGTAGAGGAACATCCTCTATTTCGGAGGGCCCCTAACGGGACCCTCCTCTTAAAGGCCACCGCCGAAGCCAGCACCCTCGCCCCCCGGCGAGCAGCCGGCCAAGCCCTGTACAGGGCAAAGAAGCCCGAGGAGGTGGACGCGGAGGCCTGGGCCCACGTCTCCTCCGAGGAGGCTCCACCGCCAACGCCACCCTCGTCCTGAGCCGGTGGAAGGTCCAGTTCGGCCAGTACCAGGGACAGATCTTCCACTGGCTCCTGGAGAACGACGTGGGCTACGCCATAATCTGGTCGCCTCCCACCAGAAGGAGCGAGAGAGGACAGGGTCTCAGTCCCCGCTGATGGCCAACAAGGTGGAGTCCTTCAGTCTGATTCACAATACCATTAAAAGAGTGACAACAGTTTTAACCTTATTTGTGAATTTACAGGACGCCTTCACCCGCTACTCCTCAGCGTACCCTGACTTTCTGGAGGCAGTCAGGTTCCACCGGGCGTTTGAGGAGGCGGCGGCGCTGGTCGAAGGCCCTTGTTGGCTTCGGGGATTTTAAATTTCAGACCCTGGACAGCCTGTACGAGTCTGTGGACCCGAAACAAATCCGGTATGTCGTAATATGTATATATATATAGATATATATATATATACACATGTGGATTCTAATTCGGTTGATAAGAATCACGTGTCTGATTTTTGTAGATTTGTCAACTACCTGCGGAGGAAGATCCCCACACCCGGCACGCAGATGGAGAACGCCGTCCGCTACACCAAGAGCCGAGAGACAGGGACCTGCTGCTGCATCCGCTGTTGCTGCTGCTGCATCCACCACCAGCACCACCACACCCAGCACAGAGCAGCAGCAGCAGCAGCAGCAGCAGCAGCAAGCAGCAGCAGCAGCAAGCAGCAGCAGCAGCAGCAGCACACCACAGCAGCAGCAGCACCACAGCAGCAGCAGCAGCAGCAGCAGCAGCAGCAGCAGCAGCAGCAGCAGCAGCAGACAGTGTCTGTCTCTGGCCAGAAGCGAGCACTGCATCAAAGTACGTGTGTTATTTGAAAGCTGTCTGGGTTTCACCTGGATGACTTTCTGAAGACACGTTGGTGTGTTCATGCTGTGCATTCTAGATGTGGTTCTGTCTCATAGGCCTCTTGGTTCAGCGCTTGCGGCCTTCGTGTCCGGGCGGCGTTCTCTGTCTGCGGTGGAGATGCAGGCAAAGATCAAAAGCTGGTGGTCCTTAAGCCTGCATCTCCAGGCAGGTCCAGCCTAAATGAAATGCACAGTTTAACCCCATTCGTATTCTCATGTTCACTGTATATTTCTTCTCACTCACGTTGCCATTGCAGCCTCCCTCGGATCAGCTCTCCCTCGGATCAGCTCTTCCCTCGGATCAGCTCTTCCTCGGATCAGCTCTTCCTCGGATCAGCTCTTCCCTCCAAGCCATCGGAGGAGCCTTCGGATGAAGAGCTGATCAGGGCGGTAGTTGACATGGAGGAGTGTAAGTAAAAACTCAAGTAGCATTCGTGCAACATGTTGATAACTGAAAGTTTGGACTGCCTTTTGACCCTTCTCCCTTTATTTTGCTCTGTAAATATGTCCGTGCTCAGAAGGATGTGACCTGGCAGGTAAGTTTGCTTTAATGAAAAACTATCCTCCTGTTGCAAGTCTCAAATCACCAAGCTTCACGCCGACCAATCGCCTGTCAGATCACTAACGAGTGCTTGTAGAGTAAGCTCATCATCCTCTCCTCGTAACCCCGTGAAACCCCTCCAGCCGCTCGCTCCCTGCATCGCTCCCTCAACCGGTCTCATCTGGTGCCTTGTTTTGTCTCCTCGTCACTTCCTCTCTTTAAACCTTCTGTGCTCCACTAGGTTTT